>BLYF01000060.1:425961-531117 GCA_014905255.1 Herpotrichia juniperi
TGCCGTCTCCTGTATGCTTGAGCTATCCTCTCACTGATCTCATCTTCTTGATCCACATCAATATTATTGAGATCAATCCCGTCCAGCAACCCTTCCTCCATGATCTGCCGCATGATCTCCTCCTCGACCTCTTGCGAATCTAGTTCACTCGCACTCAACAAGCTCCTCAAACTGCTCTGATGTTCCACAGCCCTGGGCGGCACCACCTCCCTCCTGCTCGCCGAAGACTCTGGTCTTCTCTCCCTAGACCTGTCCCTCGCCCCACGACCGCTTTCCCTACTCCTTTCTCTCCGTCTCCCACTCGGAGGCTCGAGATGTGTATTGCCCGTAGGAATTCCCACCTCCCTCAAACTCAACTGCTGCACCTCTTCCATCAATCTCCTGTCTTCCTCGGCGCCCTCTCTCCTCTTCAACTTCGGCAGCACATTGTCCCCGGGCTTATACTTTTCCCTGTCCGCCTTTTTCTCCACGTCACTCTTCCCATGCGCCGGATTCGCCTTTATGAACATGTCCAGGAGGGTGGTAACAGTTGCATTGGGTTGCGTGGTGCGCACCGAGGCGCGACATGAGGGGCATGTGTATGGGTGGATTGAGGTTGCGGTTGAGGCTTGGAATTGGAACCATTCTTTGAGACAGGCGCCGCAGAAGGTGTGCAGGCAGTCGAGGAGAGTGAGAGGTTGGTAGAGGAGGTCTGTACATATCTGGCGGGAGGGTTAGCAGGTGTATCCTGGTTGGGAGATGGGTTGGAGGAGCAACCGCAACCCACGACAACAACAACGACAATTTATCTCTTAAATTGTGAAGTTTGCAATATCGTGTGGAGGGACCGTGATTTCTCTTGCGCTCAGACTTCGAGACTTCGAGACTTGAGAATGACGTTGTGGTCTTGCGGACTTCTCACACCTCCCCTCCCCTCTCCTCCGCACACCTCGACAACGGACACACGTACCGAACAGCTCAACTCCTTCTCCAGATCCACCATACCGGTTCGCCCCTCTGCCATGGTGAAATATGCGCGCTATTAGGACCCTCCACGCCCGGAGACTCAAGGGTGAGGTTGATCAGTCAGGTCGCCAACTTGCGGTCAGGTCAGCTCCAAGGTCGTTCCGCGATGCGCTCGCTTGGCGAATGGCGTTGACGACGAGGCGACCACTGCCAACGCACGCAAAGACAACTACACCCATCTGCCCTCGATTCAGTTATGGTGGCATCTAACCGAAGCTTCAAGGTCTCAGACTGTTGCGCGAGATGTAAGGGCTGTCACACAGCAATCCTGTCCGCTTTCACCACACCAGTACTTTCAAACCTCAGAGTGCAAGCCAAAAGTTCCCCTCGCTACCTCCTCCCTGACTTGCTCCAGAACATGCAGGTTTGTAAGATGTTTTGCTTGTGGGGTATTGCTTTAACTACCAGCGGGAGTTTGATCGACTGATCCACAATGCTCATGCACTCTGAAACCTCGTTCGCATCCTCGCCTCGGATCACTCAGGCCGGAAACAAACATCTCACGATCTATTGTCTTGGCCTTTAAGAGCTGAGGATCCAGGGTTTCGAAACCCCTAAGGCAAATAAGCTTTCTGCCTCGTAGATCGGGAGGAAACATTGTGTCACGTGTTGGTGACTTCACTTACACGATTTCATCGGTTAGACCACTGTCTCTGGCAGAAGGACTTGGAGTTAGTCGCTCGGGCTCCATAGTAGCCCTCACCTTTTGGTATCAGCCATCCAAGCTTCGCAATTGCAAGGAGCAGAGGTAACGGACAACGAACGATCGATTCGGAGACAGGCTAACAACTATCCATCCAATACTTCTACATCTTCCAATAGCCAGACAATTACAAAAGAGGCGACCCCTCGACCGTCCCAAGGAATGTATCAGTGAAGTGAGCCAGCACGTAACTATGTCCTACTTTTATCCCCTCTTCCATCCTTATACAATCTCAATCCTTATCGTTCAGTTCTTGTCATTCCCATTTAGTTGCCCTTGGCCTTTCCGAGGAGACCAGCGAGCGCACCAGCGCCTTTGCCTTTGCCCTTGGCAGCGGGGGAAGAGGATGCAGCGGCGGCGGCTCCAGCGGCGGTAGCGGCTCCCGCACCTGAGTGAATGGTTAGTATCTCATATGCTATGATGTGGGTATAAATCGAAGCATACCGGCAATGCCTTGAGCAGCAGGTGAAGAGGAACCAGCGGCGGCGGCACCAGCGGCGGTTCCGGCCTGTCCCTGAACGGGGGTAGCGGCGCCTGAAGATGTTTGTCAGTACGAAATCGAGTGTACTCATTGGGGATCTTGAGGACATACCAGCGGCACCAGCTTGTCCCTGAGCGGGGGTCTGCTGTCCGTTGGCACCAGCCTGGCCCTGAGCAGGGGTTTGTTGACCATTGGCACCAGCCTGTTGACCGTTCTGTCCCTGAGCACCAGCCTGTTGGCCGTTCTGGCCATTCGCACCAGCTTGGCCCTGAGTGGGGGTCTGCTGGCCGTTCTGACCGTTAACACCAGCTTGGCCTTGGGCGGGGGTCTGGCCCTGAGCGCCCTGCTGGCCGTTGACACCAGCCTGGCCCTGAGTAGGAGCACCGTTCTGCACAACACCGTTACCGGTTCCAGCAGCGAGCGACTGAGCTGCGGTGAAAGCAGCCTGTGGGGTTCCAGGTGCCTGGCCGAGCTGAGTGGGTCCATTACCCTGAACACCGCCGGCAATACCAGTCTGATCGCAGACAATGGGACGGACAGCCTGGCTCTGGGAGCCGGTGGCCGCCATGTATGCGTCGATGTTGGGGAGAACTGTGAGATGGTTAGTCAAGCTATGAAGTGCGAGTTGCTTATGAACATACCGTTTACGCATCGGTTCTGGTTGATCAGATCGATGTTGTTGGCGGCCGCCTTGCCCATCATGCTCATGATCATGAGCTTGTCGACGACATCCTGGAAAGCACCGCCACCAGCGAGGGTGCTGTTTGCGCCCTGGACGGTCGGGTTCTGGGAAAGAGTCTGCTCAATGATCGCCTTGTGGGTGAGCTCGTCAACTTCAGCATTGAATGCAACAAGTGCGGCGGCCTTGAATGCGGTGTCGTTGGTCATGGCATTTCCTGTGTTGAGGAAGTTGGAGACCATGGATGTATCGGCCATCCAGTTGGAGACAGCAGTGGGGAGATCGGTGGGAGTGGCCGTTGCAGCGCCTCCAGCTGGAGGTGCGGCACCCTGTTGCTGTCCAGTCTGTCCCTGAACACCGGTCTGGCCGGTCTGGCCTTGTGTACCAGTCTGGCCAGTCTGTCCCTGGCCCTGAGTCTGACCATTCTGGCCCTGAACTCCAGCCTGGCCTTGCTGGCGCTGGTTACCATTGCCCGCTTGCTGGGCATATGGAGCGGCAAGAACCGCGGAGGTCAGGAGAGATGCGATGAATGCGTACTTCATTTTGAAAGGTGGTGAGTGGTGGTTGGGAAGGTAGTGGTGATTAATTTATTGAAAGTAGGATGTAAGTGTGCAAAAAGAACTTTGAAAGAATTGAAAGATGTAGAAGAGAAGTAGAAGTTATTAGTGAATAGTGAATGCGGAACCTGCCTGATCAAAAAAAATTGGTGGTTGCAAACTGGAGTATTTGTACTTTCACGACTGCACCAACGCTGTGCTTGCTGCATATGGTTTAACGGTCTGCGAGTCGGGAATGATCCAATCACCTGGGTGCATTACTATGTCAGAACAACTCGCGACTCTTGGCAGCTTCTCTTGTGTTAGAGTTGCCTCTTGGCTTCGCCTGCATCGTTCATGAAGGTCACAGGTCGTGCTTCAGAGGCCATAGTCGCAAAGCTCCCAGGCCCGAGACAGCGTTTTGGTGACCGAGCGCTTTATTCCCCACACATAGACTTGTTTGGCAAGGACCACCGTGAGGTAAGCCGCAAAAAACATGGCTTGTATGTTTTGGGATCGGAGGTTGATGTTTTGATAGTGTATCGGCGTCGTTTCGTGCGACCTAGCGTTGGGTCCGGGCGCAGAGCTTCCAGGCGATCATGGAGTCTTAATTCTGTCTTGGCTACGCTTGGTACTGTCCGAAAGCAGATTAAACAGATGTTCAAACGTGATCGGCTTTATTTCTGGGCATGTTGATGCCGCGCAAAAGCCATTGGCACTCCACTGACGGGCGCAAGTGTATAACCTCGGCATCGCCTCTCTAGTAATACGCCAGTACCGTATCCAGCGATGCGAGACGGGTGTTAGCAGAATAGTGTGGCAGTATGCCAACTTGCTAGAAGAACCTTCAGGGAATCTTTCTAATGCGTAGGGCAATGCCATCGGGCTCGACGAAGCCGGGTAAGTGAATGTTACCCACACTGCAATTATTAGCCTGGCCAGACTTGCGGATTGACAATGGAGAAAGCAAGTGGAGAAGATATGCCCCAGATGCTGGGCGTTCTGGAGGGGAACAGGAGAGAAATGAAGTGAGACGGAAAAGCATTTCAAACATCCAGGCATGATTGATTCGGCCATAAATAGACCGCAATGAGGTGCAATGTTTTTACTAGCGGGATGTGCCACAGTTGGATTGTGCTGCGATCGGATTTTAACCAGGCGATAAATCAAGTGGACAGAGGCTGACATGAACATATTAGAATATCGATTGAGCATCTGGAAAGAACGACGCCTGAGGGATTTAATGGACAATGACTGAAGGAAGAAGAATTCAAATGCTCTTAGTGACTTTGATCGCAAACCAATACGAGCATGAGATTGAAAACGAACATAGGGCCTGAGGCTGAAAGTGTGATGGTCAGTGCGTGACATGTGTGCCGACACGATGCATACCCACTGGTCAGAGGTCTTGTATCAGTGTTTGCTTCTCCCCCGAACGCGTTTGAACGCCTTCATTTCTCCCCCATCAGTGCCATCGGGACCTCAGCGCCTTCCACTTGATCCTCGGGCCAACCTCTCCATTCCGAACCGCTCTGCGGATCCATGGCGGTCTCGATCTTCCTAATGAACCTGGCCGGGTTCCCTGCTACAACTGTGAAGTCGGGGACACTCTTCGTCACCACAGATCCAGCGCCGACCACGCTACCTCTACCAATGTTTACTCCGGGAAGTATGCTGACATTGCCTCCGATCCAGCAATCCTCTCCAACATGAATCTCCTTCCCCAATTCGGCGCCTTGCGTTCCGTTGCGGGCGATAGGATCTAAGGGATGTGTTCCTGAGAAGAAGGAAACGTTGGGTCCGACCAAAGTGCGAGAGCCGATCGAAATGAGACAGGTATCAAGGAAGACAGCGTAGAAGTTGATAAAGACGTTCTTGCCAAGACGCACGTTGGTCCCGTAATCCATCGAAACTGGTGATTCGACCCAAGGATCATTTTCAAACAGCTTGTCATCAGCTTCCTGAGTAGCAGCCCGGGGTGGCAGTGGGTTGTCGTCCTCCACAACACTGCAAGGCTTGTGAGAATGGCGAATCGACTATGGGATCCGTGAGGGAGGCAGAGGCAGGCACTCACTCCCGCCACAGCTCGGCCAATCGTCTGCGAGAGACATCTCCCGCGTTGTTGTAGCGCGCACACGCGTGTTTACAGCGAGATCGGTCAGCTATTAGCTCAGGAGTGAAGGCGTGGTAGAGCTCCCCGCGCATCATCTTCTGCTTGTTCTCCGAGAGCGCCATGATTACGATTGAGATTGCTGGTGTACGATTTCAATATGTTGAAGAAAGTGTTAAGACAGTTATGCGTGAATTCACACAGAACTTGAAATTCTAAGACTGGACGTTGGGTGTATATCTGCTAGTCTAAACACGGTCTAGCGTCGGAGAAAGCCATCCTTGCGCCGATGATCTCGTGGCCGGAAACGACGCGACGTGAAGGGCAGACGCGCCCCAAAGAAAAGACAAGCGTGAACAACTCTTAATATTGTTCGATTATTTGTGCATCCGCTTGCCCCCCACGCCCTTGTGTGGCTCTTCGCTTCCTGTATAATATGTTGTGACCTTCCACTTGCCGCCAGCGATCCTCCATCCCAAGCTATTCAACGCAATGGCAGCCCTTCCCAACGGCACCCCTCGGCCTGAGATAACTCGACCTGCAGCTTCATCCACCGGCATGGACAACCCTACGCACAAATTAGATGCTAGGCTGCGCCAGTCGCAGAGAGCACAGGAAGCAGAGTCTCAGGACCTAAGATCCATCCCGCGAACCTTTTGGTCTGGCGGACAGCGCTCGCTCTCAGGTATCGCGATTCGAGCTTTCTTCTTAGGCAACGGTGCCGTACTTGGTCTTCTCTTGAGCCTTGCCCTGGGCTATTATGACAGCCGTTTCTGGCGCCCCTTCTTCTTCGTCGGAACACTCTGCATCTTCCACTTCCTCGAGTTCTACATCACGGCCGAATACAACACACCGAGCGCCCGTGTTGAGTCATTCCTTCTCACGAATGGCAGCCAGTATCGGATGGCACATACAATTGCTTTGATAGAGACAACCATCACCTCCGCTGTGCCTTTTCTGTCTGCGTGGCAAGCCCGCATCAATCCAGCGCCTATAATTGCCCTTGGTATCATAATGATTGTGGTTGGACAGGTTGTGAGGAGCATGGCAATGGCACAGGCTGGTACAAATTTCAATCACCAGGTGCAGTCACACAAGAACGATGGCCATGAGCTGGTTACCTCCGGTCTGTACGCTTATTTCCGGCACCCTTCATACTTTGGCTTCTTCTGGTGGGGTCTGGGAACTCAGGTCGCCCTTGGGAATACTGTCAGTCTGTTTGGGTACGCTGGTGTTTTGTGGTACTTTTTCAACCACAGGATAAGAGGTATGTACGTCGAATCTAAAGCCTACTGCTTTGCTAATAATATCTGTTAGGCGAGGAGAAGCATCTCATCGAGGATATATTTGGCGATGACTACAAAGCGTACAAGGCGCGCACTCGGACCTGGATACCCTTTATCAGATGATATCTAGTGTTGACGTCATATCGTCCTTGTCCAGAGCCTAAGCGACAAACAAGTCCAAATGTTGGAGAGCCCTGGGTAAAGAAACCAATTTTAGGCTACTAAAATGATACGTTCAATTGGGCCACATGAGGGATTATAGAAATCCAAATATGTCAGTACCAGTAATATGAGATATTCACCAATGTAACGTTAAACAGCAGACTAGTTAACTGGGATGAAGAAAGACTCCAATAGGATCTTCACAATGTCATTAATCTCTTGATTCGTTTGCCTTTGTTTATGTTTCGAAAGCGTCTCACTGTAGCGCGTGTCTTATCACTGTCTTCGGTTCTATCGACGCCTGCTTACTTATCTATCCCATGCGTCTGTCTGTTCCTTCTTGCACTACCTTTTCATCCCTACGTGGGTCCACCTGAAGTGGCCTCTGGCGAATGCTAGCAAGCCCGGAAGGCCATCTAGATTTTGAGAGTCATTAGGATGATTACAAGTGAGCGGTCTGCTTCACCGGAAACTGACTCTTGTACTCCATCGGCTTTTTCATAATTCTCCCTCACAACATATACTCCCACAAGAATTATCGACAAGAACTAGTACCGTTGGAGCCTTCTACAGCACTATCTAGGAGCTAGCCTGAGCTCTAACCGCCACACGTAACATCCATTTCAACATGATACACATCTCTACAGTCATAGAGACAAAAAATACGAAGGCCACCTAGTCTTTGTACCCTCTGATGCTATCCTCCTATCTTTATTCTAGCCTCTAACAATCTTCTCTATTAAGAAAGATATTTTGGAGAAAATAGAAGCGGAAATGAGTGCGGAGGGACTTGTGGTCGTGGTTTGGAAGCTTTATACCCAACTTCTATTCGACTCTTCATCTCATTTCAACAAAGAACCAGCACGAGGCTATACCCACATCTCAATATCTCAATATGATATCGTCAACCCTGCCAGCTACCAGCTCATGGATCGAAGTGCCACCACCAACGGTATCAGATACTGACTCCTGGGTCGAAGTCGCAGCCCTTACTAGCACCTCCTCTACGAGCGTTAGTTAAGCTATCCCAACAACTTCAAAAAAGCATTCAGACTCCTTATCCATAATTAAGTCCAGCAGCAGCACTATCGCCGACATTACCTCTTCTCCATTGTCGCTCGCTGCACCTCGCACCGCACAAGCACTCCACCCTAAAGATGCCGAGTTCTTCACAGCACTGCGGCGTCCATACAAGTATGGGCGACTTGGAGCACGCTTCCTGCCAAGTAGCAAAAGCTCCGTGTTGATCTCCTCGAATAGCGCTTCAAATTCGAGTTCGAGTTCGGCATCCTGTATTTAAATTAGAACATTGCTCTATTGTGGTTCGGAGCTAAGATCACGGTGGCTATCGTGGAGAATTACCTCCGATGAGCTAGAATACTTGCAACACTTCTTTTGATGTCGACGTTCGATCAGGAGATCGAAGGTGGGATACACTTGGGCTATTGGAAGGAACGACTAAGAAGGTACTTCTTGCATGGAGGCTAAGACCTAAGTGCGTCAATCGATCGATTCCATCATATATCTTAGTCATCAATCTGCGCAAATCGACACTGGCAAGTTCTGTGCTTGTATCAACAAGTGATAGTGAATAGAGTGTCGTCATATCTTCTTCTTTCCCTTCGATATGATCCTGAAATAGTAGTAAAATAATTACATTACCTTCACTTTGATCCCCGAGGCCATTTTGGAGGAATAGCAAAATGATCGGATTGTTGCACACAAAGCCATCGTATATGTCACAACGAGGCTTACACTCGTAGACAGCATCTTTTGCTAACAGCCCTATTCCAATTATAAGGCACGAGAGATTTAATATGAAGCTTTGATGCTGGATGTGATGTTCTAGTAATTGCCACGCGCGATCCACAGTAGAGCAACATGACATCCCATGATGATCACCGTTAGAAAAAAAACACACTGCCAAATGAGACACCCACCCGCTTAACCCGAATTTTTTTGACCCAGCCATGAACGCCTTCAACACTCATAACTTTGAACGATAACGCGCTAACCCCCAAGCATCGAAAGCAGAAGGCAAGGTGACTAAACGTATGCAGTGTACTTTTGAAAACCAATCTGTAGCAACCCATCAATGTTACAACCCGTAGCTCATTGCCGTCCAGCAATGCATTGGTCGAGTACTCGAAAGAGAATTGATGGGAGTTTACGTTGGGGGAGTGCGTCGTGCTCGCGTCGTGTAGCGACACCATCGAAACCGCCAGAGGCGATTCTAAGTGACGTCAATCAAAAAGCGCCTTTTTAGGTCGACAGGCATGCCAACTCACAGTGAGGATGAGGAATGCCCTTGTATGCCTCCAGAATCTTGACCATCTTCTTCGCCTCCTTGAGAATGTCATCATTAGGTGATTATCCATCCCAAACTGTATAGGACGGCAACTCTCTAGAAGATAGTGAGTATGTTCTCCCTGTAACGGTCATCTCTACAAACTTGCTCGGTTCTCACTGGGTCCTGTGTCTCGGCAGCAAGGGGACGGGCTGTGGTGGGCTAGTCACTCGTGGTCATGGGGAAGATAGGAGACCAAAGCAGAATCAAGTGCGCCATCAGTCCATAGGAGGAGTGGGTAAGAGGACTAGCCCACCTCTACTGGACACCATCTTAATTCTCAGAGGGTACTCTCAGACCCGGATCTCATGTTCTTTCTCGTTGGTCTCGACCATCTGGCTTGGATCACTACGTGCAATCCGAGTGACTCAGCCCTTTGGCAAGGAGTGCTTCTTTACTCAGAGACAAGAACTCCAAAGGTTTTTTTATACTCGATAAACTCTGTCAGGAAAAGTCGAGGTACAATAAGCCCAAATCGTGAAACCATAGAGAACCTGCTATCGTGAACGCCAGCTTTTCCGCGCTGGACCCGAAATTTTTGACATATGTAAAGAGAAACTTCAAAATAAATGAGCAATTTACGCGTCGGCATCTGTGACACAGCCGTGACTCGCATCCTTCACAAATCGAGCGTATTTGAACAGTGTGCCCTTCGTGTACTTGAGCGGATGTGGCTTGAACTCCGCTCTCCGCTTCTCCAGCTCCTCCTCCGCGACATCAAAACTCAGTTGCTTCGACTCGGCGTCAATGGTGATGACATCGCCGTCGCGTACAAGACCGATAGGACCTCCCTCCTGAGCTTCGGGTACTATGTGTCCGATGAGGAAGCCGTGGGAGCCCCCAGAAAACCTTCCGTCGGTGAGAAGCGCAACATCTTGGCCGAGTCCAGCGCCCATGATTGCGGACGAGGGCTTGAGCATCTCAGGCATGCCTGGGCCTCCCTTAGGTCCCTCATACCTGATGATGACAACGGTCTTCTCCCCTTTCTTAATCTCCCCACGCTCGAGAGCTTCGATGAAAAGATCTTCCGCGTCGTAGCACTTCGCCTTTCCAGTAAACTTCAGGCCCTCCTTACCAGTGATCTTGCCTACGCATCCGCCTGGTGCGAGGTTTCCGCGGAGGATCTGGATGTGGCCGGTTTTCTTTATCGGGTTACTAAGTGGGCGGATGATATCTTGGTTTGGTGGGAAATCGGGTGCATTTTCGAGGTTCTCCTTCAGCGTCTTGCCAGTGACTGTCATCCCAGACCCATCGATCAAACCCTCCTTGAGCAGGAACTTAAGTAGCGCGGGGGTTCCACCAATATCAAAGATGTCTGCCATGACGTACTTGCCTGATGGCTTGAGGTCGGCGAGGAAGGGGATGCGGTCGCTGACGGATTGGAAGTCGTCAATTGAGAGCTTGATGCCTACGCTGTCTGCGATTGCGATCAAGTGGAGCACGGCATTTGTTGATCCGCCGGTGATGTTAACGAGGATCATTGCGTTCTCAAACGCCTGTCTAGTCAAAATATCTGAAGGTCGAATGTCCTCCTTGAGCAGGTTCTTGATGGCTCCGCCAGCTGCCAAACACTCGAGGACCTTGGCCTTCGAGTTCGCGGGGTTGGAGGATGACCCAGGAAGTGTCATGCCCATAACTTCGATAGCGGTTGCCATGGTGTTGGCTGTGTACATGCCTCCACATGCTCCTTGTCCGTTGCAAGCGTGACGAATGATGTCAAAGCGTTGCTCCTCGCTGATATCGCCTGTGATGAACTGGCCGTAGGCTTGGAAAGCGGAGACGATATCGAGGGTGTCATTTCCTGGAACCTTTCCACACCCAGGCTGGATGGTGCCTCCGTAGACCATTAGGGACGGCCTGTTCACCCTCCCCATAGCCATGATGACACCAGGCATGTTCTTGTCACACCCTGGGATACTGATATTGGCGTCGTACCACTGTCCTCCCATAACCGTCTCAATGCTATCTGCAATTAGATCCCTTGACTGCAAAGAATATCGCATGCCCTTTGTGCCCATGCTAATCCCGTCCGATACGCCGATGGTGTTGAATTGCATGCCAATCAATCCAGCTCTTTCCACACCCTCCTTAACCTTGTGATTCAAATCCAGAAGGTGCATATTGCATGGGTTGCCCGAGTACCACACTGATGATATGCCCACCTGCGCCTTGTTCATGTCCGCCTCGCTCATGCCTGTGGCGTACAGCATGGCCTGAGATGCACCTTGAGACTTGGGTTGGGTAATGGATTTGGAAACGGAGTTGAGTTCGTTTTCGGATTTGGCCCAGCGGCGTGGAGTGGTGGAGAGGCATTGTCTGGATTCATGTTAGCTGGTGGTGATGTAAAGCTTTGAGGAGAGCATTGGGGCCAGAGAACATACACCTGCGACCATTGAGCACGCGAGGAACATTTTGAGCGCGCCAGAGCGGCTCCAAATCGTGTGGAGAGCATGATGTGGTGTTGCGCTCCAATTGTGCGGTTCGCGATATTTTTATGTGACTCGGGAGTCTTGCGGGCTTGTCGCCGATGTCGCGCGTGTGGGGAGAAGACCGAGAAAGAGAACCAATTAGCGATGGGCTGTTTGATGGCGATGACCCACCTCACGCTCACACACTAAACACCAAACAACAAACCACATCTGCATCTTGATCTCGATCTTCCATCTCGCTCATCGCCTCCATTACAGATCTCGGGATATATGACGCGACAGTGTGTTCTGTGACTGTTTATCTTCTATTCAAGCAGCCAGGAGCATGAAAAGTGCCCCGCATCTTTACCGTCTTCTTCATCATGCATCCTTCAACTGCGATGCATCGCAACATATAAGCATGTTTGACACGGCTGCCCTTGTGAATGAAAAAATTGGCTCGAGTTAGCAGTAGTGAAGTGATAGTTCACGTCATAGTGAGCCCTCATTACAGTATGATTCATGGCTTCGACCATGTCACAGAGGCGCACTGAGCGTGAATCTGGTAGGCAGTCAGGTCAAGCAAACATCCGTATTCTCCTTGCTACATATAACTCCTTCCTTTCTTCTAGCCTCCTTCGTTATCATACTCCTTGATCAAACAACCATTTCTCAAGCCTGAGTCTCTCCTTGTATTCGTATCAATTCCTCAAGCACCATGGCTCATTTCTGCGTCCTCTTCTTCCTCGCACAATGGCTGGCACTGGCTGTCGCCAAAGTGTACACCGGCTTTAACTATGGAGCATTTTGGCATCCAAGTCAAGCAAAGTTTAAGAAAGACTTCGTGCAAGAGTTCAATCTGGCCAAGACCCTTCCAAATACCCCTGTGCCCTTTGACAGCGCCCGCTTGTTTACGTGTATTCAGTGGTTCACGAAGGATGAGCCCATCGAGGCTTTCGATGCCGCGATAGAGACAAACACGAGTCTGCTTCTCGGTTTCTGGGTCCAGAACGAGACTATGCTGGATATTGAAGTAGCTTCACTTGAGAAAGCATTTAAGAAGCATGGAGCGAAGCTTGCCAACCTTGTCATAGGACTTTCTGTTGGAAATGAAGACATTTATCGCTTTGAACATCCAAAAGCATCCCAGGGTCTTCAAGGTGCATCAGAAAACCAGATCAAGTCGCTCGTCCAGCTTGCACGTGAGAAAATTAAGAAGTCTTCTTTCGCCGCCTTCATGATAGACAGGCCGATTGGACACACATACATCCAAGACTACGTACCTAGCGGTATGGACTTCATCGGCATGAATACCTACCCATATTATAGTCTTCAATCCATCGAGAAAGCTAACGAGAGTTTTTTCAACACTCTCGCGAACGTCCGCAAAAAGGCCGGTGATAACACTCCTATATGGATTGCAGAGACGGGTTGGCCTTTCTCCGACCCTGGAGGTAAATCAATGGCCCCTGCAGTTGCTAGCGCAGAGAACATGCAGAGATATTGGACCGAAGTTGGTTGCTTTCTGTTTGGTCAGTACAATACCTGGTGGTTTCAGCTACATAAGGACAGTGGAGATGGCGCGGACTGGGGACTCATTGACGTTGCTTCGCAAAAGCCTCGCATCGAGGATCTTAGTTGTCCCAACATTCTACACCCTATCAGTGAAGACTCTCCGGTCGAGCCTTCAGTGGTACTACCGAGCCATAGTCCTGCATCAATCGTCTCAATCAGCTCCTCGCTCGCAGGTCCAGCCTCGCCACCGTCGGCTAGCTCTATGAGCAGTCCAATATCAAGTCGGCCGGCGCCCCCAACATCGGAGCTTGAAACATCGACCATCACTGGAACCGTCACACAAAAGTCGAACCCCTTGACTCCAGCCCCAGAACTGACAATGCAATCCCCATCCACAACAAGCAACATCATGTACATAACTGACTGCCTCACCGTCGCCGACGTATCATCCAACGGCCAATATGTCTCCGTTGCCATGAACCCTGCAGTGAACAGGCATTGTGCGCCTGCGCCACCATTCTCAGGCTTACCGTATAACCCCCAAAGCACAGGGACGTTTAGCCCTACCATTTCGTCAACCTCTACCGTCCCGTTAAGCCGTACCGTGCCCTCAAACCTTATCATTCCCTCCACCGCTTGTCAAACCTTGTTCACGAAAAACAACGACGGGCAAAACAAGCATTACGCGCCAGTAGTTGCGAATACAGCTGTGGATGGAGTGTGCGCTTATCCACCTACGGTAGCTGCTGGACCACAACGTTCGTCTTCGACAGAGCGGTCCGTGACTCCGATTTTATCAACGGTGCCCGCTTCTACAAGAGTATGGGCTACCAGCGCGCCGCCGACGCGTATCCCTCCGAGTGCTTTAGCATCGCAATCTTCGCCAGTATCTTCACCTGCGATATCAATGACCTCGGCGGGAATGAGTGGGTTTGTCTGGCCTACTAGATCTACTAGCGTGCGTGTTTAGAGAGTCGACGATGGGTTATGATTAACTAGGTTTTATCTGTGATTAAATTTGGTTAGAGGGAGTAGTTGGTTTTTATTTTTGGTATTCGTGTAGGGGTGCATGGATTGCATTGTTTTGAGGGTATGTTGCAGTGTCCGGTTTGCATTGTACCGGTAGATGGGAAGCTGGGTCTTGTCATTTCGTGTTAATCTGATGATCACATCCTGTCTGTTCCACCTCTTAATGTCACCCCACATCTTAATAAGCACTGATCCTATACCCATCTCGCGAACTCGCAGAACACTCTTACAACTCCTACTCTGCTCAACTTATAGAGCACCAGCCCATCCGCCTGTTCCTACTTCCGGATCGAAACGGCCAAGCTCCAGAACAGGGTTCGCTCTCATGACCCCACATAGAGCTGGGGAGTCCATGTGCAATACCCTGTGCTTATGCACGACATTTCCTTCCATGCGCATGAGGGAGGTGCGCCTACAGGGCGAGCGGCGAACTCCGGCGAACACCGGCGCTTGATGTGTAGGGGCATAGACCTCTCTATGCGTATATTTCCAGTTGAAATGATGCGATGATGTTTGTGTCTCGGTAAGAGCATTGGATGCACGCGAGCTAGCAGTGGGGAATTGGTAGGAGACTCGGTTGGTTCACACGCGAGATCAAGAGCAAGGAACAAGATTACGCGATATGATGTGCATCCTATCTTACCAACTCGGACAAAGCGTTACTCCTACCTGCGTAGATATGCCCCTTTCCCATACCCTATGTACGCCCAAAAATACACTATATACACCCTCTAATAATAGACAGCAGCCCAAAGCAATTCTTGATATCTCCGACCACAACTCCATCACCCGTGCTCAATCCGTGCTCAATCCGTGCTCAATATCTTCGAGAGTCAGATTCCGCCCCTCCTCACTTTGGACTATATCCTCCAGGACGCCCTTCAGTATCCTCCCAATTAGGGCGAAACTTAGTCTTCAGATGTTGCATCACATCAGTCAAACTCGTGCTCAGACTTGCACTGCTCGGCCATTTCCTCGCACTTAGTTCTAGCACTACGAGCGCATTTGAATACAACTGTACTAGATCCACGCCATAGATATCAGGCATATTTTGAATTAGCATGCAACCTGCACGGTAGACCCAATGGGGTGTGAGGAAGGTATGTATGGCGTCCCAGGCGACCACGCATTCGAGAACGTGCCAGGCGGAGCCCCAGCAGGGGTTTATCAGGAGGTGCGTTTGGTGGATCATCATTCTGAGGCCGGGGTTTAGCTGCGCAGGTTGGTCGAACGAAGGCAATAGACTTTTGACGCTCGCATCGCCTTTCCTGAATCGATGTTGGAGCCGGTAGAGCGAGCAGAGATACTCGCCAGGATGCTCGCGGTCGAATTTAAGGGATGTGTCCGGTTCTGGGAAGGTGGCAGGTCGGTCTAAGGCGGATGCGATCTCGTTTTCGAGGCTAAAGATTGTGCAGTGCATTTTGCGGATCATGTCAAGATCTGCGTGTGTGAATTCGCCGGACTCGAGTTTGGAGTCCATGTTTGCTTCTAAACTTAGAGCGAGGCGAGTGGCGAGTGCGACTTGTTGGCCAATGTTGCCGGAGCGGGGATCGAACAGGCTGTTGATGGCGAAAAGTAAGAGTGCTTGAAGTGTGGCAATTGTGGGGTCCATTGTAGAGGCTTCTAGGAATTCCATTGCACGCTTGAAGAAGGTCACTGCGAAGAATCGATACTTGAGAGAGTTGCGCTGGTTGAAATGCCTCGGAGTTGTCTTGCTCTCCTTTCCAGAGAATACGTGGCAGCCAATGGAGTAGATCATGTTCAGCGAGAATCTCTCTTGCTCTGTGAGATCGGTAGGCACATCAAGGGCAAGGAAGCGGACCGACGGATGCACGATAGGGAACAGAGGATGGATGACCTTGAGGTAGACCTGCACCAGCTCATGATTCTTGGCTGGAGACTCATTCCAGATAAGGCGCCAGTCGTCATCCTCTTCGATGGGGGTTTGCATCATGACGGACTGCACGCGCCGCGGGGACTTGATCAAGCATGCTTCAGCGCCTAGGTAGCGGTACGTGTCACCTGTTTTGGCGAAGTGGTGGTCGAAGTGCGGCTGCTCGGAAAGGACGGATTCGGCCTTTGGTGCCACCAAGGCAGAGGCAGAGGTAGAGGCAGAGGTAGCACTTGATTCCAGCAGGCCGCCGCCGGGTGTGGTGGGCGTTGGATGGCTGCGGGCTGAGATGCGGCGCACGTGATCGACCAGCTCTGCAATGTAACTGCGTGGAAGGAACTCATTGCGGCCGTGATCGTAGAAGCTGCACTCAACACCGGCCTTGGTGCATTGCCTGGGAAATCAGCGAGCGTTCTCGTTCTGGCATCGAGGCATGGCCTACCTGCACTTGGGCAGCAGGGTGTCGCAGCCGCGGCGGCAGTCGCGACATCGCTTGCAGGCTGGCAGCGACTGGATCAGGCCGTCGAGGTCGATTTCTGCGGGCGCGGTGCTACTGGACGCGGTCGACATGGCTCGCCATGGTGATGGTGTGAGTATAGATATAGAGGGTGTTGGGGTTGAGTCGTGAAGCGTCACTGGTGCTGGGGCCTGAGTCGTAACACGCTAGTCCGTTTCCCATCTATCCTCGGAGTGTTTCTTATCGAGCGATCCCTTGCTGCATGTGGTCTCTCGCTTGCAGCCAGGCAGGGCGGCCCGACTCGTGGGGTCGTGACGCTGATTCGCACTTGTTGGTTACAACACCTCCGTCGAGATCACATCGTCGGCCTCGCAATGTACCCCTTGTGCCCCTTGTCCACTGCGTCTGGAACTGTCGGGACGCGCGCAACACCAAAACAGAGGCGTCGCCATGGACGGCCGCACCAAGGTCCGCCGCAGAGTGCTTGCCTGTGCGAGATGTCGAAAGCGCAAACTCTCCGTACTTGAGATCTTCCATACAGCGACTACGAGTATCACCCCGCTGACAGCTTTCAGTGTGACGGGAAGGTCCCTGCGTGTACTCGATGCGTCGACGCCAGCGTCTCGTGCGTGGGCTTCGATTCGAGCACCCAGCGCGAGGCGCCCCGCAGCATCGCAGACTTCCTTGAGCGCCACATCGCCAGCATCGAGGACCCCCTTAGGAGCCCGACCGTCAAACGGCCAGCAGGACGACTAGGCACCTCCTTCCCGTCTCCAGCTGATTCCCATGGCTCCGATGGCAACTGGAGCACGGAAAACCGTACCTTCACTGACAGCCTCGTCTCCGAGGTCATGGACGACATGACGCCTTCATTTCTTGGCATCTCACAAGGTAGACCTATATTGAGTTGTGTTGTGAAAGGGACCCAGCTCCCGTCCAAGAGGGGACCTGTGGGCGCGACTGATCTGAACGAGAACCATCCCAGATCCATCATCAACCCCCAGCCGTCCAAGGCCGGATTGGATGGAATCGACCGCAAGACTGCCAGTGGCCTATTTCACAACTTCCTGGACCGTGTTATGACCCAGTATCC
Organism: Herpotrichia juniperi; assembly: GCA_014905255.1. Taxonomy (NCBI): domain Eukaryota; kingdom Fungi; phylum Ascomycota; class Dothideomycetes; order Pleosporales; family Melanommataceae; genus Herpotrichia; species Herpotrichia juniperi. The sequence goes on from BLYF01000060.1 coordinate 443,664, forward strand.
CATCTACCACAGGAGTGACGTCACTGTCGCGTTTAACTCGATATATTATCCGGCCTCCAATCCAGGACAAGATTCACCTCGGAACAGATACATCATCAGCATCATCATGGCTATTTCGCTTTCCACTGCTGCACGTACCAAGCAAAGGGTTGCCAACGCACATGCATATTCCCTTGTCCGACACGCATTGCAGTACATTCCAGAAGTAGCTACAAATGATCTCAGTGGACTCCAAGCCATCCTCCTATTAACTCAATACACATTCCTGAATCCCAGCATGGCAGACGTCTGGCTGTTGACAGGTCTAATAAGCCAAGCCGTTATTGATCTCGGTTTGCACCAAGAACTTCCCAACGATGTCAACATCTCCGCCTACGGACGGGATATGCGACGGCGCCTCTTCTGGTGCGCATGGGAAATGGAAGTCGCAGTTTGCTGCATCTTCCTACGCCCCGTAAACCTGCCCACCCAACACATCGACGTTGCCTTTCCTGTCGAAGTAGATGATACCGCCATCACGCCAACTGGCATCGACTTCACCGCACGAGTCTCAAAGTTCACATCCCGCAGGATCTGGCTCTTTCGCCAAATCGAGGCAGAGATCATTTCTGTCTTATGGCACGGTGAACCCATCCCTAAGGAGTGCACCACAGTAGAGAAATGGATGGCAAAATGCGAGAATGCCGTGCTAGAGTGGCACCGTGGAGTCTATGCCGCAGAAGTCGCAAACAAAGACGCGTCCTTCTCCTCGCGCTGGAAAGAAATGCTCCTCTACGCCGACATCGTGTACCCCTACATTATGGTCACTTTGTACAGGCCATCTCGTCGGATTCCGCAACCCACCATCGACCACCTGGTCGCTGCTTTCGTGAATGCGGTGCAGGTAGCGGAAGGCTATTGGCAGCAAAGCAATGCTGATTTCGGGAATATCAAATATGTATTTCATCCTTGTCACCACGTTTTCAACGCTGCGATTGTGTTCCTGCAAGCGCTGCCGAGGTGCAAATTGGAGATATCGGAGCGGTATTCGTTCCAGCAGGTAGAAGACTGGATGGATCGGTTCTCGAGGTTCTTCTCAACTATTGCTGAGCGGTGGCCTGCTGCCACAAGATGTCTCGAAGAATACGAACGCCTTCTCGCCCCGACGAAGAAGGAATATGTCGACTTCTTAGCGCAAAAAGCGAGCTTTATTCCTAAACAGGCGCTGCCGCTCGGGGATGTAGTTGGAGGGTTGTACAACTACCCCGCCGATCTCGACGACGCTATCAACTTTTGGGCTGTATGTAATCCTACGACTACGGCGGACGCAACAACGGATTCGCTCGCAGCGTATGTGTATAATGTGCCTCATGACTGGAATGCAGAGTTTAACCTGAACTTTGGCATCGATACAAAATCAGAAGGGAGTTTGGGTCAAAATTCCGAAATGGGAGGAACGTAGGACAGCTATTTCCTACATTCATATTTCTTTCCAGTCCAATCAACTGTCTGTATTCTGCGTCATTGGCATTTTCCTGGGAGGAATGGAAAGAACTTGGACTATATCCGGATTTCTTGGGTGGAGTATTTAGGCTTCGGCTATGTTGGCATTTTGCAGCGAACTCTTCTGTCACTTTCTAGCTGACTTATTATACCTTGACTCCGTCGTCTACTATCTTGACTGTCCCCCTTCCTCTCACACGCTTCACGACAACTAACATCAAATTATATCAAGCGAGAGCATCGTGATTTGGAAGCTGGTTACGAGCTGTCGTAAGCGAGAGTATCACCTACTAATCCCAATCCATCGAACTTGAACAATGCAATGGTTTCTTAAACCCGCTCAAATCGGCAATTACAACGATTCAGATGTCCCCGGACCCCACATCGCACACTATTTCCGCTGTGTCACTCGTCTCGATTCAGGGTCTAATCCGCGGTATTAGCGGGCCCACTAGAGGCAATCGCTGGCTTGGCATAATATTGTTGCTTGGCGAGTCATGGTTTGAGTGCTTAGAGCATTATTCCCGAGGCTAGCCAAGTGAAGCGCAGACCTAGAAGACATTCACGGTCTTGGCGGTTTGCAGCCATTATCTTATCTAAGCCAAAACAAATTGTAACGCTCCTATCCAACGAGTATTCAACACACACTACGAGGAGGGAAATTCCTCTTAAGCCGTACCAATAACTGTACCCCCAGCCCCATAACTCTGCTTATACCGCTCCTTGATATGCTCCTCTACTCTCAAGGGCTCGTATTTTGGCTTCTCACCCTCTTTCATACAGCTTGGGAGTGCTTCTATAATCATGTCCAACGCCCCGTCGTTGAAGAACGCACAAGAGTATCTGCATAACGTTAACAATCTCATTCCCAGATCGAATTTGATGCGGAAGACAAGGTAAGTGCTTACCGATCTACATGACTCGCAGGACTAATAACCCGATGCATAGTACTCTGATATCTATCATTCGTCCACCTTTGCATCAGATCCCCTATATTACAAACATATGCGCCCTCTACAGGCGTCACGCTGTGCCAGGTCCCCGTCTTCTTATGCAATACCTCTAGCCCGCCAACCGTATCTTGCAACAGGAGGGTGAGCGCGCCGAAGTCAGTATGCGCCCCCACGCCCCTAGTCCGACCCAGGGTGTCTGCTGGCGTCGGGGAGTAGTGGTGTGCACGACAGAGGCATATGCCATTAGGATCTGCGGCAAACGCGTCGAAGTAGCTTTTCTCCAGCCCCAAACTCAGAGCCATGAGCCGGAACATGGATTTGCTGAGCTGATGCACGGCGTCGAAGTACTCCATATATGTATCCTTGAATCCAGGCAGTACACTCTCGTCGGGCCATTGGTTTGGCCCGGCTAAGAACCTGCCCAGTGCACGTTCGGGACGAATGCTGAATCCTTCTTTCTGGTCTGGCGTAGCGTTTTCGTCCAATTCGTCCAGTTTCTGCCCTCCTAGCCTTTCATAGCCACGATGGCATGGACTGTTATCTTGGCTGACCTTCTCTTTTTCGTCAAGTGGTAAGGCAAAGAAGGCTGCGATAGCTTCAAGAAACCTCTTCTGTGTTGATGCGGGTACAGAGTGCCCGATCACTTGCAGAAATCCTTGGTTTTCGCATGCGGAGCGCACTTCAGCCGCGCACGCAGAGGTTGCTTTGGCATCTCCAGCCAGAAATCCCGACACGTCGATTATGGGAATCGTGACTATGGAGCCTTCGGGGTGGTTGATGCTGCCCATCGTGACTAGTTGTGCTTGTTGCCCAGGTGATCCGGAACGTGGAGTCCGGATTTTTAGAGTAATCAGTCGCTAGTATCGTCGGTATTTGGAGTGGGTCTGGATGTGATTTGAAGAGTCGTGTACTTATGTGCTGTTGCGGCAGATGCAGCATGCGGGCACGTGGCGGGGAAGCCTGCAGTGAAGATCATGACCACAATTGGTGGCGATTGAAGTCTAATCAGGCCCAATACCAGCACCAGTATATGCATATCTCGAAGATAATATTTCGACTATACTGCTGCAATCCTGCGATATATTGACTTGGATGTCTTCTACGTCATCACTGAGATAAATATACGGCGACTAAAAAATGGATCTCGAGCCAATGTTTGTGAGATGAAAACACTTGTTGAATAGCTCCAAAACTTAACGATTTAATTACTAGTCGAATTGATTTCTCACCCTTAAAACTCCAGCCTAATGATCTCTTCATACTCCGTCGGCCTCCCCATCCTCACAACCCCCTTCCCGCTCCCTAAATCCATCAATATATTGAACAACGTCCCACTGCCACTTTCCTCTGTCTCAAACCTACAAATCCCAGAGGGATGATTCTGCTCATCGTGAAACAGCTCCTCAACTTCCTTCCACGACGGCTCGCTCTTGAGCTTCGCTGAGTTCTCCGTCATCGTTGCGACACGCGTGGGTGAGTCTCGGAGCCAGACAATATCGACTTCGCCCGGGTGCGGGAGAAGGAGGTGGTTTGTGTGGATGATGCGGCCAAGCTTGTCAGGATGGCAGTGGGCGAATGTGCTCTTTGTGAATTCTAGACCGATGGCGGAGGAGGCGTCGGCGATTAGGATGTGTGCTGAGCTTGCCATACCGTAGCTTTCTAGTTTCTTCACTGCGTCTTGGACGGAGGAGGACTCGAGGACCATGCGGAGACCGAAGTGGACGGGTAGACCGGAGAGGTTTACGCCGTGGACCTTTATGGCGTTGAGGAGGCAGCCGACGCCGGAGCTGTTGAAGCCGATTTTGCCAATTATGCCGGCTTCGGTTACTTGTTGGATGGTGGGTTTGCCCTCTTGCGCTATCTTAGTAATTATTAGGTTCTCTTTTTGGGCGGTCATCCACTATGGCGGTCAGCAAAGCGCCATGAGCTTATCTGCTTTTGAGAGTAGTTCAGATAAAAACACAAGAGACATACATCCCAATTCTGCCCTAGCCAACTCCTTTCCCCAACTTTCCAGGCTAGTGATGTGCAGCCGTCGCTGAAGAGCCCGAAGTTGATTTCGGTACGCACGTTTAGTGCCACGATATCCAACAAATCTCGTCCAGAGCCATCGGCTATGCCGCGCATCTCCTCATGGTAGGCTGGCCACTTCTCAAGTGCGTTTTTTTCGAATGATGAGGCGTGTGAGAGGACTTGTGGCCAGGCTTGTTTGCAGTTCTTGAGGAATAGTCCAGCATAGAAGGTTATGCAGCGTTCGATTTCCGTTTTGGCCGCTGTTCCATGTTGGCGTCCGATCTGATCAAGTTAGTTTCCTGTTCATACAGATGGTTGATAGGCCTTGGCAGAAGCCGTGGTTTTAGTGGGGTCCTTTGGGGATGTATGATGTACCTCGTACGGTGTCCCTGAGCATTCGACTTGCAACATGATGGAAAAAGCGCGCGTATATCTAGGACTTCGCAACCTCAACCTACAAAAATAACCTCTTGAAGTTGGTAGTTTAACACGCCACATACATAAAGCTACATGGTACGCTTATCCACGGGACGCTTCACTCCTGCGCCTAAGTCCGCCCCCACAAATAAAAGCTCGCTTTAATTACCCCTCCTTCGCGTTCCCGACATCGCCACCCGTCATTTCAGGGTCCACATCACGAATATGTAAAACCTTCGCTTGCATGCAAGAAGAAACGTTTCTGGAAATGCGAGTTGATCAGGTTTCAAGGCAAGGATCGCGGCCGGAGATGCAGGATTTGGGCGACTGTGGCGGCAATGGCGGATGATTGTAGGCCTAGGTGAATGTTCGGAGAGACATAAAATAGGGTTTCCTCCCTACTTCCTGAGGTAAGCTCTTGCTTTGTCTTCTTGAGTCTTCTAGGTGCCCATTGCTTTCTATATCGATCACCAATCTTCTTTTCATCATGCCCAAAAGGGTACTTTGCGGATATGGCATCGACGCCGACGCTGTGAGCGGCTGGTAACAATTTCCCAACTCATACCTGCTTCAAGCATCCAACTAATTACCCTCTTAGGATCAACACAAAAGACGGAAAACCCGCAAACCCCACCGATATCTCCCGCGGCATCTTCGGCGCCACAATTGGCATCGACCGCCTCCTTAAACTCTGGGAAAAATACAATATCAAAGCCACCTGGTTTGCACCCGCCCACACTGTCGAATCATTCCCAGCCCAGATCAAGAAGGTTATAGACGCAGGTCATGAGCTTGGATTGCACGGGTACACGCACGAGTTTGTGTCCACGTTGAGCCACGAACAGCAAAGAGATGTATTGAGGAAGAGTATCGAGGTGCTGGAGAAGGCCACAGGGAAGAAGCCGAGGGGATGGACGGCTCCGGCATGGGCGACAAGCAGGGATACAGTAGCGCTGCTTGAGGAGTTTGGGATCGAGTATGATCACTCCTTCATGCATCACGACTCTCAGCCCTACTACCTCCCTTCGCCCCACCTTAGTACGCATGTGGAGACAGATCTCTCGAAAGACGCTGCCCACTGGATGGTTCCCATGTCCACCCTGGTCGCCAGTTCTGTCGTCGAAATTCCGGCAAATTGGCACTTGGACGACTGGCCGCCCTTCCAGCTCTCCTTGTCTCAGGCTTCAACTCATGGCTACGTCGACACTCAGACGATTGAGCGGCTGTGGAAAGAGCAGTTTGAGTACCTGTACAGAGAGTGTCCTGAAGACGGGAGTTTCGTGTTTCCGATTTCAGTGCACCCGCAAGTCAGTGGGAAGCCACAAGTACTGTTGCTGCATGAGAGGTTCATCGAGTGGATCAATGGGCACGAGGGCGTGGAGTGGCATACGATGGAAAGTATGGTTGACGAGTTCAAGGCGGGGAGGATTGGGGGTGTGACGGTGGAAGGGGGCGTAGATCTATGATCTATGTATATCGCCCTTGCTCAAACCTTGACAAGGTCGCAAAGTGAGACTTATATCAATCAGTTTTCTAGCGAGCTGTTGGACCTCGAGGGTGCGTTGCGGACCAGCGTTTCAACGCATGTGTTTCTGCACGAGACCATGTGCTGGCATATATATGCTTACAACTAGCATGCTACTGCGTTACTTCCGTTCCCACAAAAATCTGCCAATTGTGACTGCATGCGCTCTCTGCTTAGCGCGCATGCACGTATATCGGAGGAAGGCGCGCATGGAAGAATCGCGTCGTACTCCGCCGCAAAAGTGCGCTCCATTTCTTAGTGTTCTCCCTTGCCCACAGTGGTCAAGCTAATTTCAGTGAGTTCATCTAGAGAAACTCTGGGAATAGTAACATAAGTTCGGAATTGATTCCTTTGACGCATTCATAAGTCAAGAGATTTATTTTGCTAAGTTCCTGTGTTATTCTTGAAGCCCTTTTGGATCCCAGACCAACATGCAAGTTATTGTTCATATGGGCTTAACTATGAAAAATAAATTCAATAAACAAGACAGGAATTTCAAAATTTATTGCGGCTCTGAAGCGGCTCAAGATTTGAAGGAAAATCCTTGGCTATGTTGTCTGGTTAAGATGAGAAAATGCAATAGAATGAAACCTTCAATTTAAATTAAGAGAAAATCTAGCTGTGTTGAGTGCGAAGGGTATACAGTATGCTGAACGATGCAGAGGAACGGTGAAGTAAAAATGATTTCTTAGCAGTGCGAAACCCCAACGTTGAGGAAGTTTGAGTCGTTATCAAGACTTTGCTTTCTTCCTGGGCTCTCTTTTGTTGCATGAAGTCTTTGATTCAAGATATAGAGTCTTTTTGCTGCGCGATAATTATCTTGTCTTCGTACTCAAATTGTTGTTGTTTACACACGCTTTACATATTTGAGGCTAGACGCAATCTAGTCGAGAGGACTATATGAGCCCTTGAGCACATGCAACATATCAAATTCGAGGTCTAAGTAATATTCTGCAAGCTGCGCGGAAACGGTCTGCGCTTCTCTGCCCACACCGCCCATTTCCGACCGTAGGGTGTCCAGTGTCGCGACTCTCACAGCAATCGGGGTGACCAGAGCGCCTTTGACGCATAGAGCACACACTCTTGAACACTGAACCATGTCGTGGGAGGAATTGTTTTACTTGGTGAGATGATCAAAGCACATCACTGCCGATATTCCAGAGGCCAACATCATTTATCTATGACTGCTAAGGCTTGAAATGACCATAAGTGACCACGTTTGTAAGACCGAGAGTTTGTCGAAGCAAGGTAGCAAAAGTGTAGTACCCAACGATTCCGAATATGTTGAGAGGAATTTATCACATAAGGACGCGATGATGGATTTTATAAGGGTCGTACATCAAGGCAGGAGGGAAATCGATTCGCGGCAGTACGATCTCTTTATATGCGATCTTGTATGCCATTGATGGAAGAAAAGAAATGACATGGTGTATCAGAAATAGCGTTAGCATTCGAGAACAGTAGAGAAAAAGCTTTGTCCTGGGTCGCAAAGCTCCACCTCTCACAGTAGTATGTGTTGATGGAAGCAAATATGGTGTTCTAGAGGATGGTGAATGTGTTGGCTATTAAGAACAAAGGATGTGTATCAAACACCTCAAGGCCAATACACAAAGGAGCAGAAAGAGAACATTTGGAAGTATGAGGATCATTGCAGCAATAAAGAAGAGAAGGGGTGATTGATAGTCAGGTGAATGTATTGAGAAGTCGAATATTAACTCTGTGATTGTACTTGAGGACCTTGGGGTGGCTTTTCTGAGAAGTATACCTGGGACGTGAAGTTTTTGCTACGCCTTGTAGTAATTTCTCTAGACAAAGATACTAGGAATTGATCCTGGTTCTGAATCATATCTTCTCCCGGTAGTACTTTGATACTCTTTAATCCAAGGTGATGATTTCTTCGCAGATACAGTTTCAATAAGCATTTGAATGTATTTTCCACGAAGCTAAAGTATAAATGGAGAAAACAAACGACATGATGATTCTGCGATGGAAATCCTTATTATGGAAAGGGTAACAAAGTCAGAAAAAGGGTTAAAACCGTGAGAAGGAAGCGGTAAGGTTGCGACTTGAAGTAGCAATAAGCAGCCCGAACAGTGAACTTTACCACAAAACTACCGTACATCGCAGACATTCCAAAGGCACTTATTTCATGTGAGCATGCTTGAGTTACAACACCAATGAGTTCCAATTGTGGCGTATATTTGATTTTGGAAATTGTTTACTGGGTATAGATCATCCGCCATTTTCAATTGGATGTGATTGCGGATGCAAAATCCTTTCAATACCCATTTATGAATGTTATTTTCCTCCTGGAGATACTTAGAGTGGTCGTTAATGTTTACTGTGCGTATGTGGAGTCTTGCTATAGCGGGTCAGACATGTAACTGTCACCTAACACTGTAGTTATTACCGTTCTCGCCCGTGGCATGCCCTGAGGCTGAAACTCGGATACCACTAACCCTTCCCACCCTCAGACTGCACGGATGCATAGAGAAGTGATGCGTCAAAGTAGGGAAGACATGCAACCTTGGGGACATTGAACTTGATAATGATAACAAGTCAAGTCGAGTCGAGTCAACTCAAAGGAATCCAGATATCAGTTCAGAAGCTTTCCATTTTGTGAGTTCCATAACGGACTAAAATTTATACAGTTCAATTGACACCAAAAGAATATCTCTCAAAGTAGTTGTTCGCGTTTCCAGCCCGCTGATCGTGGTGTGTGGATGCCAGATCCGGGTCTTCTTCTCCCACGACCCCTTCATTACCCTCCCCTCCTTTCTCATTCTGTCCTTGGGTATCTCCATTGCCTTTGATATCTTGACAAGCATTTTACATAAGCATGTAGGTGGCCATGCCTACAAGACCAGTAAGCGCCGCAACGTTCACATGTGCACTCGACATCGCAGCGCCAGTAGTGTTGGTGTTCATCGAGGTTCCGTTCATGAGCATCCCAAAGCCTGGGTTCTCGGATGCCTTGCTGGAGGGAGCTACGTTCGCGGATGCGTTCTTGGAACCCTCGGCGTAGGCATCGATTGTGTTGGGGCCAGATGCACTTGAACATGTCAATACCAGTCCACAGCAATGCTTAGGAATGGAAAACTTACGGTGGGTTAATAACACCGACCATGCCTCCTTGGCAATGCTTCGCGCGTGTGCAGTAAAACCAGACCGGCGCTGACGCGTTCTGAACAGTGTACATAAAAGTCTCAGACGCAGCCTTGGCGGTATCGTTCGTGGGAATGTAGCCAGACCAAAATCCATTGTCAAGGGGTTCGCAGGGCTTTCCGAAAGAACCCTGGGCGACGGAGTGGGACTGAGGCCAGAACTTGAAGGTGACGGTGTCACCCTTGGCAGCAGTAGTAGTGTTGGGTACGAAAGAAAGGCCGTCCTTGCCAACAACGACAATGTGGTCGGCCGCCATGGCGGAGCCAGCAACGGCAGTAGCAGTGAAGATGGTAGAGAAACGCATTTTGGTTGGTGTAGAGGGTTTTGTGGAAGAGAGACTAGCTCGTTTAGGTATGAAAGGCGATTAATAGGGCTTGGAAAGAAAGAGATATGTGGTGTCAAACTGATTACTGAGAAATGGAATCTTGGGCCTGCCTGGGGAACGAAATCTACAGTGAGGGCATTTGAGAGCTTTTTATGTATCGAAGACGTATAGGGAGTGAAACGCTGCCGCTGGGGAGGCTACTCCAAGCGGAAATATTGGGTCAAAATTGCCATGCGGAACGTCTTTGTAACATCTCAGGTCGCAGAGGCATGCTGTGGCGGACGCCAGTGGACGGGTCTGGGGAAACAAGCATTGGTGATGAGCATTATGATTGGAAGGGGATTGTAAGAGCGCCTCCCTTCAGCCACTAGCGGCTCGGGCATCTATTTTGCCTGAGAAGGCTGGCGTGGCGCCGTTTGATCGCCAAGGAAATCAGTCGCCAGCGGCTTGAGAGTCAGGTCTGTGGTGTTTCTGTGAAGGGGATGAAACCCGGCGTGGTCGTCGCTAAGGGTTGAGACGTGTATCAGGATGCCCCTTGGCGGTTGGAAAGGGAATTATAGGGCACGGTGCATATTGTGGGGCCTGCACACGCCTCGGCCCCTTAGCTCTGCGCTTCATTTACCTATTCAACTCCTTTTCGCTCATCTCTCAGTCGACGGCTTCATCGTGCGAACAGTGCAGAGCTGGTGACGATATGGTTTATCGCGCAGCTCATTTCTCCATCGGTTGTTTCCTCGCCCGTCTGGATATCATGACCGTAGCTCTCTGGATTTATCACTCGAAAAGCCAGGGGCTCTCCTTCTGTACATTCGACAATTAGAGCGGAATCTAGAGCTGCCTGGGAATGGTGTCTGTCACGCACGATATCTCCCTGGCGGTTGGACTGATATGGCCATGCTTGTCTGGAATTGCCACTCGAAGGTACCCTCGTATGATCGATCAGACTGCGGACAACCGAAGTTCGACAAATTGAGGCTTCCAACACCTCGAAAGGACGTCATGTCGCGGGGATTGCCTGTTCCAGCCTGCACGCCCGAATTTGGACAGCGTTGCATCGATTTGCATGCAAAGGCTGTGTAAGGTCAAATTGACTTAGGAGACAGTCAACTGGCACTCTTCAGTGGTAAGATGAGACTTCTGAGCCTCAGGTGACCTGGTCGCGAGTTCCGCAGTTCCCGACAACGCTGTTCACCTTCCCAAATTTTGTCTGCACGCCGGTCCTCATCTATTGCTCCATATATATCGACAATCGATAAGAACGAATGCGGTCTACCTGCATGAACAATTCGCCGATGGTTCCGCCGTATTAATCATCGCTCTCGCAGATACCCAAATGTGGACTAGCTGATGTAACCGTTGACCAGTTAGCGATGACAGCTGCGGCCTTATCCCAAAATAAACCACGCCATCGCGATATCTCTCGTGCTTCCATTCTCTTTTGCCTCACAACGGTCACCTGTACTGTTGCTCACAGCTCGGGTCCAACACAGTAGCATCGGTAGCCATGGTTGACCCACGCTGGTCCACGATCATTGCCCCTTCCGCTAGGTCACCGCGATGACAATGCTATGAGCTGTTCATCGCAAGCAAGGACGTCAACGGACGATGCGGTGTGCTATAGGTATAAGTATGGCCGTGTGATCAATAGAAGAAGTGCCACAACAGCCCACACTTCCAATTACTCCTACCCCGCTTTCAATCAGTATTTCAATAAACGCCGGTCCTCTCGAAACATTACTATTATCTCATAATCAACATCTCATCTTCAAAGTTATCATCATGAAGTTCACCACTGTCGTTTCTGCTGCCATCCTTGGCCTCGCCAGCCTCACCTCAGCCATCACTGGTCCGTAACCACAAACTCTCCCAAAGAGCAATTTCTAACTTGGTTCCCTAGTTTCCTATGACACCGGTTATGATGACAAGACACGCTCCCTCACAGTAGTCTCATGCTCTGACGGCGCAAACGGTCTAATCACTCGCTTTGGATGGCAAACACAGGGCGCCATTCCTGCTTACCCTTACATCGGCGGTTACCAAGGCGTTGCCGGGTGGAACAGCCCTCAGGTATAAGCTCCACAGATGTCTTCATCATACTAGATGCTGATATACTCTCTTAGTGCGGTACCTGCTACGGTGTCACATACAAGGGCAAGACGATCTACGTCCTCGCCATCGACCACACCGCTAGTGGTTTCAATCTCGCCAAGGGAGCGATGGACGCTTTGACGAACAACCAGGCCACGCAGCTCGGAAGAATCGATGCGGCCTACCAGCAAGTTGCGAATAGCAACTGCAAGATTTGAATAGTGCTCAACATGCTGATTTGGGGAGTATTATGTTTTACGAGAGACTAGTAATGTCTATTTACAGAGCGGCATAGCGTGGGGCATTATTGCATCGGCCAAATCATTCCTTTACGGCTGTAATTTCTAAAACACAATTCATTTGCGATCTCAAGCAAGTAATCAAGGTTTTATGATGCTCATCAAATTGATAGGCTTCAAGGTCAGATTTTCGTTTGGTGGGTATTAACTACATTTATATTAGCCGGTCTTCCTGTCTTTCCATCCGTCCCCAACCTCGAAATCTCCATCAAATCTCATTACCCCAAGCCGGACTTCCCATCCGCCAAACACTCTCTCGGTCTCAATTATTCCAACACCGACCCTCCTAGCTACACGCTCTCTATTGAAGTCAGCACAACCACGATGGCGTGTTGGTGTGGTTGCCCTGCCGTTGAATACGACGCTTACGCGTGCCCCGTCGCCAATCAACTCTCCGATGCCCCAGCAAATCCTCCCCATGTAGAAAGTCCGTGACTAGATGGGGATCTGCCCCACACCCGAGACTTTTACCCCGTACTCTTCGCCATATTAATACCCCGGAGTCAGCAGTCTCGGTGCAGGGTGGCCGAGGAATGAGTCCAGATAACATTCATTGCGAGAGCTGTTCGACGCGTTGCGTTGGAACAAGGTAGTGTGGCGTCGTACTTGAATCGTACCAAGCAAGTGCGGGTTGATCGAGTCAGGTTTGTGAAGAGTGTGTGGGAAACTTGAGGTAAGTTAACCCAGTAGCGCATATCATGGTTAAAATGGGGAAGTAGCTACTACAGCTGCACGGGAGCTGGAAAGCTTGTGAAGCTTGTGACTGGTATAAGGAGCTACCCATAACTTGTTGATACTTGCCACCTTTTGCGATAGTAGACTTCGTTGAAGCTTTGTCCATTTTCGAACGCAAACGACTACAATGGGCTACCAACGCCGCATCTTCGTCGACGACAAAGCCATCACCGAAGACGCCGGCCTCAACCTCAAACAATCTCTTATTCCTTGTGGTCTCGGTATGCTCCATATTGATTTGTCCTTTTTAGTGCTATACACTGACATGCAAAAGTAACTATTCTCTTCTTTCTCTAGGGTGCGAAGACGCAAAGCATCAGATCAGAACAAAAAAAAATCTCGTTCTCTATTTCCATTTCATAAATTAAGCTCCATTTCATTGTTTGGATGCCTGTTACTACCACCCTAGTCACAGAGGGGTATACAAACGATTAGTCCAACGCGCTAGCAAGGGTCCAAGGTTCTAAGAGTGTGTAAAGAATCTTGTACATGCATTCACATACAATCCTTGATTTGACCGATATGTTCAATGCATCTTAATAACATTCAGTGTTGGCTGCTCAGAGTATTCAAGCAAACTTGTTTCGAGCTCTAAGAAGCTGATTCGTGAGTCGCAATTGAATATAAATAGGGGAAGCACTTTAATCTATGAAAGTATTGGCAGGGGAGAATTGTCAACTCCAAAGTGAAGTTGAGAGGGTCCCTTAAACATAAGCCCAATCGCTAGTGGAATAGGGAAATATATCGCTGTTTAAGGGATAAGGTCAGCTCCACAGTTTTAGGCGAAAAGAAGCAAAAGACAACAAATGTCTGAGGTGTAGGGGTCACATAGACAGCGCGGCCACGGAGTTGACCCCAAGAGACGTAGGGAGAGAAAAGTAGGCGCCCATATTGTTCGTTTGGGGATACATTTGGCATCGGTGGTCCTCCGTCTAGGTTTGCTAGTAGTGTCGCAGCTAGTAGATATACTTGTTATTGTTTGGTCAGATTTCTGGACAGGTGTAGGCATCGACACCAGTCTCATATTTTTTTGCGTGGCCCCCTATTTATATATGTAGATTTCTGTTGGCAAGCGTGTCTTTCTAAAAAGACAACTCACACAATTCCGATGTCAACCTAGAAATATCAATAGAGTTCCAAACCTGAATCTTTGGCTCCGGGCTACAGCAATTGTCGTTGGATAAGAATATAAAAGCCTCAATAATGTCCGTGGTCTCTGGGTGCAACTCGGAGCAGTCCGTCCTTCTCTACAAATTTGCCCTCAGGGTCTGAAGACATATTTTTGATATGCGTAGTGTCCGCCATGTCGCCTAAAATCTCGTGCTTCAGCAGAGAGTCTTCGCTGAAGACAGTGAGCCGATCAATCTTGTTTACGTACCCATCATCTCGCCGGACTTCAAGAGACTGAGCCATCGATGGGTGTTTAGATTAGTAAGGGTAGCGAAGTCTATCTCCTTGTGATTGACGTTGGCGATAGCCTCACTTACCCATTCTTTGGGGTGTTTATGAAGGATGGACACAGGCTTCCCGTAGCGGTGACCATTGTTGCCCTATCCTTCTGCATGCAAATGTCGGCCGTTTTGGTCCGATGCTCGATTGCCAATGTTCAAAGGTGAAGCACTTTCTGTGAGATATCAATAGGGCTGGGCACCAGTGCACTTCGTTCATTCTCCAATTGTTCCAGTTCAATCGAACAATGATGTCATTGACGTGTTTGTAATGAATTCTACCTATGAGCAGAAGACAGTCTTCTGTCGCGAATCTGTTTGTGGTATCATTCAAGCTGTTCGAATTAGCACTTAGTACAGTCTCGTAACAATACGATTCTGCATTGTTGGAAGACCTCATTGTGATAAAAAAAAGGTCGTCGATGCCTTCAGTCGACACAGCTAGCACTAACTGTTCTCCAAACGCGGTCGCGCTGCAAGTACTAGTCAACATAATATTTTTAGATAGATCACGATTCTGAACTGGATTACGTCTGAATTATTGTGCCAAGGAACGGTCAACAATAGTGTACTCACATCTTCCTGACCTCAACCTGTATCATGCTTTACTCCCGCCCAGGCTCCAAGTATTCTCATGTCCACTATAGCCTCCCATTCTAGATTATTGAAATTATTCAGTAGGAGAGACTTACTACCCCTTGTGAGCAGTCGACAGGCGAGTTATACCGGTCCACGGAGCGAGTCATATCTAGGAGATATTTTCCTATCAATAGGGGTTGACATGATTCTTCAAACATGAAGCAATTAATGCAACTTACCTTTTTTCCAACTGTGCCCTCGAGCGACTGATAACCAGTCACTGCATGAACATCTCAGTACATTCTAAAGAATACAAATGGTATTAACCATCTCCTCAAATCTAACCAAACATGACTCTTGCAACTACAACTCTACCCGCTGGATTCGCTAATGCTTTTGCCTTTAAGCCAAAATCGCCTCCATCTCTCGTCAGCTCCATTTTCTTGTCATTATACCATCCAGCGTCTTGGACTAATGATAATGGTTTGACCGTCAGATAGAGGGTGATCGCTGATATTTTGTTGTTGCGTAGTCGACGCCTATTGGGCACTAGGATATAGGAACCTGACTGCTGCCCTTATTCTAGATCATCCTTTTCTAGGTTATACATCTCGTCTTCTTTGTCAGTCGGCAGAGACTGTGCTTGCTATGTTTTTAGATGTGCCTTCAACCCGCCCAAACAGACACGATACCTAGATCCTACAGATTTGGCCTGGAGGGTAGATTAGCAGCTAAGGCTGATTGACTTCTCGAGTTCCAGTCACTGTGGCGCTCGGTGGCGCAATGGTGGGAAGCAGGCCGGCATCATTCAAGATGGAAGGCCTCAGGGTGAATTTAAGAAGCAGTCATTGGGTGCATTGTTGAATCGCGCGAGGTGAGTATGAAAATGAATAGCATTCCAACTTTTGAAAAATGCAATTTGAGGAAGATTCTGTGCCTTTCGAATATCACTTCTTCATAGCGGCCTCGGTAGCCTTCAGACTGCCCACAACAGCAAAGCATATCAACGGCGTGATCCCATACATGATGGTCAAAAATTTCGCGATGGCCATCTTCTCCAAATCTGGGCTTCCATTGACGTCTGACAGCGCGACCAGAATCATTGCGGGAGGTCCGGTCGGCATCAACATCATAGCGAACCAGAGCATTGGGTCTGCATCTAGAACTCCCGTCTTCGTCGCGAGGGCGTATATGATCGCTATAGAGATGCTGTATTACGTTAGTCTGTTCGCATGAGAAAGTGAAATGTAAAGGAAAGGAAACATACACAGGCCACACAACAAACCTAATAACGGTAACAAAAGCAAGGCTAGTCTTCGATACAGGCCCACTCTCTTCTCCTCTCTTCATCTTGCGCAGACTCTGGCTCAGCTTTACGCCCACAACGATGATCTGTGTACTCGCGAATAGATCGCCAATATTCTTGATAGAGGTAGTAAGCGAGGCGTTCAGCCAGCCACCTTCATTAGCCTGGTTGAAAAACACACGGTGGAGAGGCGGAATGAGGCCGATGAACGCGCCTACGCAGGCACCGATAAGTGGTGCGTTCGCGAACTGGTAGGTGATATCCAGCACTTCTTGCGACCAGGGCGGGAGACGTTCCCAGTATTTCTTTCCAGCTCTATATCCTTTTCGTCCGGCGTGATTCGCATCGCGTACGCGTTGTTCGGGAAGGAGCGTTGTTTCCTCGTCAATAATACCATCTGGGCCGCGCTCCATATCATCCTCGTCTCCCGAGCTATCTTCAGTGGCCTCGTCCGCCTCCTCATCCTCATCTGGTGCGTCCTCGTCGCTTGGTTTCAGAAGACGTGGGCCTAGAGCGAAAGTCAAGGAATTGCTAACCATTGCGTTGATCAGGAAGTAGCTCTCGGCTCTATCGATCGCGCCCGACACATCGCCGTCTGGGAGAATTGTAGAGAGAATCCCGGTTTGTCCAAGCGACTGAATCAAGAGGAGGGGGAGGGAGGTGGTGTTGTTGAAGGCGAGGGCAGGAGTGGTCCAGTTGGGGAGGGAGAAGACACGTGTTGCAAGGACGCCGAGGGCCATTGAGACTATATTATGGCCGATGGCCCACACTGCACGCACGGGTGAGCAAGATAACTATCTCCATCTTTACTACATGGTTTACATACGTAGTATAGGAACGTAGCGCAACGCAGTCCCTTGTTGTACTTCGGACCCGACTTTGTAGATGAGTAACGCTGGCAGGAACATGCGCACCGTGAGTCTCGAAACCTCCTTCGCCGCATTTGTGCTCAGTAGATTGAACTGCGCGGCCACTACTCCGAACAAAATCGTAAGCAGCACTGAGATTGAAGCCTGGATGGCGCCCACGAAGGGGACCATCAGTTCGGAGGACGTGCCCATTGTGGATATTCCGAGTGATCGGAAAGAACGTGAAGATAGCCAAAGTTAGGTGCTGCCTGAGCCGTTCTTATGGGTTTGTAGAGGCGCATGGCGTTTGCGAGAAGTTGGTGATGTTGGTTGTTAGGGCCTTGGTGAGGTGTTGGCGTTGCGGCGCGCTACGTCATGGCTGCAGGAACGCGCTCAGTGTCGCGTGCTCACTCGAACGGCTCGATCTTGGAGCTGAGAAACAGCGCGGCGCCGAGGGGGCTGTGTAAAATGACCGCCTGTGTGAGACCAAGACGTGATGACGATGTTCGGATGAATTGACCAAGAGATGTGGTTGTGCTGGTGTGTTTGTCGGATCCCCAGATTCTCGGTGTGGAGCTAGGCTAAAGTTGTGCTGGTGTACAATGATAATAGTTGGGATCTTGTGTGGTAAAAAGGACAATGGCTGTCACGAAGCCATATCGGCCCAGCGAGAAACGCTCTCCAGCAGCACAAATAGACAGCCAAACAGCCACGTCAAATTTCAATAGTGAATTTCTACGTCAACGTTGATGTATTATTACAATCTTTACATATCAATGCGCCGCCAATGCCTCCTCTCATATTGTAATACTATTTCCACCGCGACCAGTAAGGGAGCCCGACTCCAACATCATCTATCTTCACATCGAATTCTTTCGCACTTTCTTAATGCATAACCTCAACCCCCTCCTTAGCAATGATGCTATACGTCTTCAACTTGTTCAGCTTGTTCGGGCAGCCGACGTAGTCGGCATACAGTGTCGCATTGAAGAAGTTACACAGATCTTGTACCATTGGGCGAGCGACACCAAGTTCAGCGAAGGTGCAGGTGCCGCCGCCGCCGAGAGCCGGTGGGAAAGCACAGGGCTCGATGAGCTGTAAGAGAAAGTCAGCGAGCGACTCCAAAGAAAGAGACTGTGTCGAAGTGTGGATAGACAGGTTTCCAATGAGAGCAGTTGAGAAGGACCGGGAAAGAGATGTACATCAGAGAAGACTTGTGTGTTCACACAGCGGCAAGCGAAGTCATCGTACGGGCAACCATCTATCTTGCTGGCCTCGATCTGGCATTGGCGGAGACATTGTGGGATGCGGGAGACCCATGCATCGGTGGTTCTGGTTCCATGAGTTACTTGATTTCCGAGTCCTGTGTGTCACTTAAAGAAAGCAAAGAAACCTACAAGCATTTATATTTCTGGAGGTTACCTAATGCAAGAGCTTGAGTGATATTAAAGGTCAAATGCGCTGTGGCAAGTGGGATAGCGGCGAGTGAGAGACGTGTGAACTTCATTGCGCTATAGATGTGATATGAAGGTGGTTGATTAAGCCTTGGCTTGGGGCAGGATTGAATGAATCTTGATGTAGATAGAGCGAAGTGTATAAGGAGCAGATCAGGGCAGATATGTCTTTGTGCCTTTGTATTGTCGCCACGATAGCACTGAAGCTCGGTCACCGAAGTACATGTCCACCAATGCAGGTCCAAGGGGTTTAAAATCAACACGCAGGAACAAGATCAAACCGCGAAGCTTAACCCAAGTCGAGATCTCCATCAGAGTTCCGGCCTCCACGTACTAACCGCTCCCAGAACGTGGAGATTCCAGATTCCGGAGATCTGGGGAAGCGAGAGCATAAACATGGTTAGTAGTCAACTTTGAGTGGTCAACCACTCTTGACCACGAACAGTTTAGGAACGGCGCGGGAGCCATTGCGCCGGAGACAATTCCGACAGAGATTACACTTAGAAATTCGATAAACATCAACCTCATCACTGCACGCCACAGTGTTTTAAAGCGAGAAGGAAACCAAAAGATTTTTCTTTTGGAGAGGCGCGTGTAGCGATGTAAACATTAAGGATATTGTTATGTGAACCTACATGGAACTCTAAACCTTGGGTGTTGGTTTAAAGTGTTGGTATCTTTAATAGGCTGTGATCAGAACTACGTAGCTCGATTCTCAATCGTAGAAAGTTGAGATTGTATTTTTATTGGAGCTATAACGATTGCTTGCACTACCACCAAAACAGCAGTGGGTGTGTGAGCCATCTCACAATATGTTACCCGTCAAAATCCTCCTCAGTTTATAAATAGACCAGTTTAGAGCGATAGCAGGAGTACGTAAAAGACTTAATTTAATCGTTTACAATTCATCTACACCAAGTTCTAAGAATTGTGATTTGAGGACAAGCCTCCTCCAACTTTGTCCCGTTCCTTGTAAGCTGCACACTACACAGTGGCGGATTTGCTACCACGAAAACTGCTGCACTACAGAGGTATCTAATTTAGTTAACGTGTCCGTAGCCCTGATAGTCTGAATACTTTTTTCTCATGTTCGCAGACCCCTTACACATATGTCAAATTCTTGAGGCGTTGCCGACAGGTTGTTCATTGCTACACTGAATTCTGCCAGCAGTATCGTCATCTTGCCAAGTATAAATACATACCAAGTAGACAATCCGTTGATCTGGTGAGTAGCTGGTGGAACCTTCTAGAGTAAAGGCGTATGAGATCGATGGAGGAGACCCCAATGTTTACTATGACCCCCTAGTCATCTTTCAAGCTGCTCGAGTTTCGCCCCACTTCGATATTGATGCTAGCAAACCATATAATTGGGCCCCCTAATAAATGGAAACTCACGTAACCTCCTTGATTATTGACGCAAGCAATAATGTGATTGTTGTTTCTCAGTAGTCAAGGAACTGGAGTACAATCAGACGAGTAATACAAGCCGCTAGAATCGGTGGGATTCATTGCTTACCAGTTATATGCTGACGACTTCCTATGATTTGCTACACACAGCCCAATAGTTCAGTCCTAGATCCTCTGTCTGACATGTAAAGAGACTTTTAAGTACACAGTCTCCATGCTTCGAGAGTTGACCTCGAGAGATTCCGCGAGGCTCTTGAGATTTACGAGATTGCATCAGGAAATAATAGTGTATTAAAGAAGAAAAGAAAGTTCAATACATCAAATGGGACGAAATTACTAGTGAACATAATCGAATCATCAACGTTGGTCATTGACTGCGCAATGTGTGATGCAATGCGAGATCCGAGCTCTGATGTGAAGGGCCGATTTAGAGCCGGCCCTGGTTACTAGCATAGGCCGTGACTTTTAGGCCAGCGCCCGTCTCATCTTTTAAAGAAACCATTTTCTCCTCCTTCTTCGACATATCTCCTTATGCATCAAATCTGCTCTTTGCATGTCTTAATTTCTCATTTTTTGTACTTCCATTTCCTGTAATTTAATCGCTTGGGACATTGATCGAGGATGAAGGCCTATTCAGGCTCCACTCCAGCTCAGGATCACCAACAAGAGAATCCATGATCAACAAAGTGTACTAGCTTTAAGTTTGGACGTAGAGCTACTTCTCTAGACTTTGTATAAACGCGATCTACAGCATGGAACGATTCACGGGGTCTGCGAGGCTTAGTGGCGCCTCCAGATGCAGCTCTCACCGCACTTTAACGTACAGAAGGGCTCAATACAGGTGAGGATACACTGAAGTTCATTCGGGAACATCACATTTACACAAGTAATCATGCCTCCAGAAGAGGTCTCCTCAAGGATCTGCGTAGTTGGTGTTTTCTATCATCGCTCAGTATTTCGCTTTGGTAGCCTCTTCACTATCTCCATAGCTTCGTCCAGATCAACACGTCTCTCGGTCCAAACACAAATATAAGAAGCAGGGGATTTTGAACGTACGAGCGAGTAGCCCCATCTTTCAATGTCACGTTAGCCGGCTGCAACTGGACATTTTCACGACCGTGTACTCCGACTAGCCCCATACATGCTATGGAGTGCAGAGATTTCATCCCAGAGCAATACGTCATTGATCACTTGCCTGTTATGCAGACAGCAGGATGACGAGGCGCGTTGTACCAAGAGGAGGAGGTATTGGCGTACAAATCGAATGAGCGTTGTTGTACCGAGCTTCTACCACACTCAACAACACCGATGGGCATACCTACACGTACAGATTATGCAACAGCTATCACAATGCAACACTATTTGGACTGCATGGTCTCATGTTCCTTCTTTCCACGCTCTCTTTACTAGTTTGGGACTTTAGTCTACCGCTTTCGCTACGCACTCGCTAATCTCGCTTTCATACGATCTAGCTCGAAACCTATCGGGGAAAGGCTCAAGCGACCAGCCAGCCACGAGAATTCTTGATGTGGAGCCATATTGCGGCTTTTAAGCAAACATTGAGGCACTATTCGGTTGCTCCGTTCCAGCTCCCAGCTCTTCGAGGGCACGGTCGTGGTAGGCCCTCATAGTGGTAGGTGCCCCTTGCTACAGAATGTAGACACGTGATCCACTGGTGCTGGTAACTCTCATTAGATGGGCAGCTGGATCTCATTCTGACTGGCTCTAGGGCTTAACGGAGTATAGAGGCTGCCTTTTTAGGCTACTCTTACGCTAAAATCCACTCTCTTCAGATTGGAGCCTATGCAGTGCTCTATCCCTGCTTGCCTTCGTTGGTTGAAATCTCACTGAAGCAACCGAACAAAGGCTTCATCTCGACGCCAGGATTTCACTGGGTGATCTTTCAGCCACAATGAGCTTGGTTGAACCGAACAGAAGCACCATTTTATCACCAGTTTCGCACTGGCCCAGTGTCTATTGCCAAGATTCCGCTGGTCCAGTGTGACACTGGAGTAACCGAACAGTCCCTGGGTAGCTTGTGTTCAATGCACGAAAGACTGTGGACTACAAAAGGCGGTCCAGTACCTTTCTCAAGGGCTCATCCGGCTTCTCCCCTACTGTTAGCGACAGTTTTGCTGCATAACGATGCATACATTCATTCCTCTCTTCTTGTCCGCTCTCCTTCTTCCCCTCACCATCTCTGCCCAAGACTCAACAGACAGGAAGACAACAGTCGTTATCCTTGGAGCCGGCCTAACCGGAATAACAGCCGCTAAAGCCCTCGCTCTCGAGCGAAACATCACCGATTTCATCATAGTCGAAGCCTTGCCAGAAGTAGGCGGCCGTCTGAAATCATCCTCCATTGGCGGGTATCCAATTGAAGTAGGGGGCAACTGGATTCAAGGCCTGGGCACAAACCCAATCTGGGCGCTCGCACAGAAGTACAATGTGACCAACCGCTTTAGCAACTGGTCGAGCATAGACTACTTCGACGGCAATGGACACGATTTTGATGGGAAGCTCGAAGAAGCGTTCGCAAGGTACGAAGAGGAAGTCATGCCCAAGGCCGAAGAGATCTCAGACCTGAGACAGGAGCGCGGACAGATCGATCTCAACTTCCGTGCAGGCTTAAACCTTGCGAAATGGAATGCCAAAACGCCGTATGAGAAGACTGCTGAATATTTCTCGTTCGATTGGGAGTATGCCGAGCCACCAGTCCAGTCAAGCTACATCCAGAACATCAACAGCTTTACGTACAATTTCGAAGGTTTCGGCGACGAGAACAACAATTTCGTGTACGATAAACGTGGTTTCCGAACCATTATTCAAGGTCAGGCCGACGAGATCCCCGACTTTGAAGATAAGATTCTGTTCAACCAAACAGTTACCAACATTTTCTACGGCGAAAATGGTGTTAACGTGCTGACTGCCGATGGAACATTGATTGAAGCCGAGTTCGCACTCTGCACGTTTAGCATTGGTGTGTTGCAGAACACGGATGTGGTGTTTGAGCCCGAGTTGCCAGACTGGAAGAAAGACGCCATTGCCAATTTTCACATGGCAACGTATCTGAAGATTTTTATCCAATTTCCTTCACAGTTTTGGAATGAGACGGAAGTAGGTCTTATCGAACGCCTCCATACCTCCCCTGAGACTAACGTGTGATACAGTTCTCTGTCTATGCAGACCCCGACGAGCGCGGCTACTACTCCGTCTGGCAATCCCTTAGTGCCAAGGGCTTCTTTCCTGGCTCCAATATCCTCATGGTGACCCTCACATCGGAGCAAGCTTATCAAGCCGAGCTCCAACCCGAAGAAGAGGTTACCGCTGCCTTCATGTCCGTCCTACGCACCATGTATGGCCCCGAGATTCCCGACCCTATCCAAGTCGTCTTCCACCGCTGGACGCTCGACCCTTTGTTCAGAGGTACTTTCATGAACTGGGGCGCCGGAGCGACTGTGCAGCAGCAGAACGCTATCCGGGCACCGATACCGGACCCTGATAGCCCAACGCCGCAGGGGCAGAGGCTGTTCTTCGCTGGAGAGGGAACGAGCAGGAAGTACTTTGGCTACTTGCAGGGCGCATACTTTGAAGGACGGTTGGCGAGTGGCGCTATTGCGGACTGTGTATTGAACGGGTGTTTGACGAGTGAGAGGAGTGCTTATGCTAAGAGGGAGATTCTGGGCGAGAAGAAGATGAAGAGGAAACTCGTTGGTGGAGGACTGAGAAAACCGAGGTTTGAGTAGAGCCGATTGCAATAGGCATGCGCCTTGAAAGGAAGGAAGAAAAGATGAAGAAATGAATTGATGACCCAGCCTAAAATTCCACAAGCTATGCTTTACTACAACTTGACTCGCTGCTTCACTTAAGTAATTTGTCCTCTGCTACTGATTCTGTCAAATTCTGTGGTGAAATGACCCCATACAACTTCACGCACACCCTTCTGCCTCAGAACTTTCAATGCAATCTCGGAGCTTTTCGTAGGCCCTTCGCCATCCCAATCTACCGAATATGTGCCACTGCCCACCACGCCATCACTGCCCGTCCCACAATCCTTTTCCTTTGCAAGCGGCACACCACTCGCCTTCCCTTCCCTTGGCTTGTACCGCCCACTCGTCGCAAGAAAAACGTGTCGCTCTCCACTTTCCTCAATCGGAACGAATAGCCAGCGACCAAATAGTGCATGAATGACCTCGACAGCAAGGGCAAACAGCAGAGTTAAGAAGCCAGAAACGTCCTTGTGGAGAGACGTATACACGGCATCGGGAAACTCGTGGACAAAGCTTACTGTGGGGGCTTGTTGAGCCAGCGATTCCCAGG
This sequence comes from Herpotrichia juniperi, assembly GCA_014905255.1. Taxonomy (NCBI): domain Eukaryota; kingdom Fungi; phylum Ascomycota; class Dothideomycetes; order Pleosporales; family Melanommataceae; genus Herpotrichia; species Herpotrichia juniperi. The sequence goes on from BLYF01000060.1 coordinate 468,028, forward strand.
CGAGGGTATGCATACTGGCGAATTGCGGGCGCAGACGATGGAGAGGAGTGTGAAGGCTGGCAATATCTGAAGTGTTGACTTCGCCTTCCTTGGTTCCGGCAGCAACATCAACAACGCGCGCTAGGGACGTGGTATGGGCAGCGGTCTCTAGGAGGGGAAGTAGCTGCTGGGCGATACGAATGCGGGTGTAGGTCGACGCTGCGAGCAAGGGGTTGAGCCCCTCGGATGTGGCTGTTGTTTGTCTCAGTGTTACTCTGACAGTGCAACATGGGTATAACTTACGCGTCCAGTCTAGTATCAGCTCACCTGCACTCAAAACCATCAAATTTACTAACTTTTCCCTCCTCTTGATTTCCCCGCAGGCAACATCTGTCTCATTGACCGAGCTCAAGTCCACCTTGATGAACTCGTACTCAGCACTAGAGTTCAATTGGCGACATTCGGCTAGGACACGCGCCGCCGACGTGGGATTGCGGGCGAAGAGGTAGATTCGCGGCTCTACAGCATACTTGACAAAGGCCTTGAGTGTTGCTTCGCCGATGCCGCTGGTTGCACCAGCGAAAACGGCGACAAGTCGTTTTGGTAAGGTGCTAGAGATTTGTGCATTTGATGCAAGAACGTCGGGTAGGGAGACCATGATGGGGATTTTTTGCTGCCAAACCTTTCAAGCAATTCATCTTGCGTGGACACTCGGTGGTTATGTATATCTCACCGGCGCTCGCCATATTGGTGCGGACCAAAGTCGGAGGAGTTCCGCGCGGACTAAGATTCGGGAATGTGAGTGTGGAAGCATCCTTTGATTCAACCACACATCAGCCCTGGGTCTTTGAGGACGGGTGTTTCGTACAAAGCGACAAGACTGGGTGGAGGATGTTGCGTGTGATGGTCTATTTACATATGATATACCAACCTGGACTGAACACGCCTTCCCCTTTCCGGACTAAAATAAAGATTCGGCGAAAACAAACATCAGCCCGACCTCGCCGTTCGACCTCACGACTCATTCTCCAGCACTATGCTATCCATCCATTTTCGGTCCTTTTCATCCTCATGTATTATGTGACATGTCAACAACATCAAACCCCTCGATCCGCTCACGCATCTCGCCTGCCGGCGCGATACAGAAGAAAGGCAGCAAGCCCATCGCGTAAGCAAGCCTTGGGAGTCCGCCCACCTAGGTATTGAAGCCTATCGAGACCAACGTGAATGCAGATGCCAGAGATGCCATAGCCGTAAGGTAAAGTGTTCGGGTGGACACCCTTGTGCGGGATGCCGGGATGCTGAAAAGGATTGTGTTTATCCTTCAAGGGATCGGCAGATTCAGGTTAGCCAGCAGTAAGTTTGTCAAGCGAGGATGAAGGGCGTAGATTTATAGAGGATGATATACTAGATTATCGACGATGGGTGAAGAGTCAAGCCGACATTGAAAGTGCTGCTGTCCCCATCAAATAGGCTAGAATGTCCCTTGATTATATTAGCCTGTTCACATGCGATGAATGTTGCTAAATTATTCACAGATATGTCGAACAGCTATTGAATGAGAATGAGAGCCTCCGCGCCGTTGCCGTAGCCGTACAGGTGAACACAGCAACTATTTCTGATACACCTTTTCATGTCTTGCAAGGCCCACCGCGGATTGCCACCGAAAACCACGACAACCTTCAGTATCCACTCCTCGAAGATCGACCTTGGTTCCACCCCATCTCAACCTTGGACATGCCTATTCACATCAGTGAAGCCGCCGATGCTTCATTCGCAACTCGTTTTCGCCAAACGTTGGGCAACGTATGTGCAAACCATATCCCCAGGATGAGTTACGTCACGGATGAGTGCCTGATGCTACTGTCAGATCAAGAATGTCCTTGGCCAACACCAGCAAGAGCGCGCTTCCTTGTCAAGGTCGCGCTAGACACTGTCTGTCGGGACTACCACATAGTACGTAGAAGCGTCGTGCTGGAAGCACTGGAATTAGCGATCAAGAATCATGGTCGTGATGAACGACTCCACATTTGCAAGTTATTGGCCTTATTTGCTTTGGGCGAGCTTTATTCAACAAAGACCGCTGCACGGGATGGCAGCTTTCCTGGGCTGGCTTACTTTGCGCGTGCTACGAAGCTGGCCGGTGTTCCTGCCGAGCGACCGCGAATGGACGCCATCGAGAACCTTCTTCTTCTCGTGGTGTACTCCTACTCAATGAATCGACGACACTCGGCTTACTCCTTCTCTACCTCTGCAATACGGCTAGGTACCATTATGGGTATGCACCTGAACATTCCCGACCAGCAATACCCCGACCCCCAAGCACGAGAACATCGCATACGAGTCTGGTGGACCGCTTATATCCTCGATCGCACTTGTGCATGCAAGGTTGGCCTTCCGGTCTCCATACGCGAAGATACGATCCACGTCGATCTACCAAACAATGAAGATTTCGGTGAAGACTTTGGAGATGCCGAGTACATAATGCGCAGTATTAAGCTGGCGAAACTCGCAGCACAAAGTATTCGATCAATCTACAGCAGAAGGAAACATGAGAACCCATTCTCTCAGCGTGTTCAACTTGCGCTGAAGGAGTTTACGAAGTGGATGGAAGCATTGCCACCGCATTTGCAGCTCGGAGAGAGGGGTGCGGCTTCTGCAACCCCAGATAACGTTCTGTATCTGCATCTCACTTTCAACCAGGTGATCATTTACCTTCAAGTCGGTCAAAACACCATAGCTAACGAAAAGAGTGCGTAATTCTTGGAACGCGACCGATCCTCCTCCACGTCTTGCGCTGCCATAAGGAATCATGGACCGACATCAGCACATCAGCGAACAACCAAGCCAATCTCCCGGACAGTGCCCTCGCGCTCGCCGAGACATGTGTCAAATGCGCTCGACACTCTTTTCGTCTATTGTCAGAAGCTTGGATACATGGCTCTTTCGCCATCTTTGACTACTGCAAAACGCAGTACCTTTTTTCCTCTTCCACGATTCTCGCTATCTCCAGTCTCTTGGGAAATAATTGTAGTCAGGGCGATGAAGATCACTTCAACAACGCGGTTGAGATCCTAAAGCAACTAGACCAGAGCGGAAATTACGGTGCCGAAGAGTTCTGCCAGCATCTTGATGCGATGAAAAAGAGCATGGCGAAAGCTAACGAACTGCGCCACAGGAGCTACCAAGCTGCTACTATCTCACCTGAGAACACGGGACTGGACACAGGATTGCCTTGTACCAGCTTGGGTATCACTGCTGGCATGGCACTCGCCGAGCCTTCACTGCAGGAGTTTTTGGACGAGCCAGGTCTCAATTTGCAGCTTTTTGATGTACCGAGCTTTGATGGGCTACAGACGCCGTTCTGGCCAGAATTGTGGGGTGACGGGTGGACGGCTGGTTGACTAGGGAAGAATGACCAGGTAAGCATTTACTAACCGCATAAAAATACGTCAGTTGCACATGCTACAGTCTACTATAATCAATGATTCCAGAACTAGATATACTTGGAGCATCAAACAATAATTTGCACCTTCATCGTCAATTCTCCTATCATTGCTCGGAGGCAAATTTCTTTCTGGTTTCTAATAGAATCCTGCTGCCATTGCGTGTTCTAATGTCTCGCTGCACTTATGCTTTTTTACTGAGGTCGATACGCTTTCTCACTTTGCTCCCCTCTTATCAAACACTCAAAGCACATACTTCTGGAGAGCCCCAAGCTATTGTATTCCCTACCTAAGACCATACATCCTCTGCATATGCAATTCTTATCTGCTTTGTCACAAACTTCAACCCCCCAGCAATGAAAATAAAAGCTATACGGACCTTAATCGCAGACCCACGCCTAATACCTTCATTAATGGGGCACCCCCCTCACTCGCACATGCTGAAAATGTGTACTGCACGACGTACTTGCAGAGAACTGCGACTAAGCACATAACCTACAACTCAAGTGTGCAAAGCTGATATTCGGGCACGCCATAAACATTAGTACCACTCTATTGGCGCGGCCGGTCAGGTTGCGTTTACCCACACGGTGGCTGGATGGGAAGGAGAGGAGACAGAGAGTCGTAAGGAGTGTCCCATTCTGCCCGCCTTCAGTTATAGTGTATTCCACCAACTTGCATAATTTATCGATATACCTGCCACGATGGGGGCCGAGTGGTGGTCCAAGAACGGTGCCGGAGAGGTAGAACCCAGTTGTTGTTCCTCTTTGTGCTGACGGGAAGTGTTCGAAGATGATGGTCTGGCGTGAGATGTGAAAGTCAGAGCTTTAGGAACCGAAGAGTATTCTAGTAGGAAAGAATGTGCGCATATTGTGCGCCAATGCAACGCCGATGTTGAGGAGAATGAGAGTGATGATGTAGAAAACGCAGGCAAGGCGGCGGGAAGATCTTGAGGATTTTAGAATGCATTCATAAATTAAGAGTGATAAGAGGAAGAGGATGAACTTACGAAAGGTACAGGTCCCCAGACTGACGCAGAAATTCCCATGGCGAAGAGAAGGCCTTCAGTGTACAAACCGATGGCATTTGGCGTTGTTGCGAATGCTTTTGAAATCTCATCGCTGGCGCTTAGGACATAAGTAGAGAAGGAGTAAGCCCCGAGGGTGGGCCAGCTGGTGACGAAGACCAAGACACTCGTCCCCCACCAAGGAAGAATGTCGTATAACGCCAAGGTATTCGCCTCTACTTTTTCGAGATCACTTCGCGCACACCTTGTAACGGCTTCTGGTACCATTTCTGCGAATGCCGCTTCTCGTTGAGTGCGAGCTCCTTTGTTGAAATTTCCTCTGAGAGCGAAGGCGTGTACGTAACGATGGCTTTTGGTGCCTGAGATGAAGATGTAGTGGCGACTGGAAATACGGACGAGGTGCTGAGCAGACGCATTGTTGGAGACTAGATGGCAGTGAACGATGATGTTATATTCTGGTCTAAAACTGGGAAAGCTACGACATAAATATGTAATTATACTCTAAGACTCATAGGTAATGTTCGGCGTGTGGAGCATAATGCCGACGGTGAAAAGTTAGGCATGCCGAAAGTGGGTCAGATTAGGATTATGCGTTCCAAAACGATCTAGCGAGTTAGAAAAATCGCCGTATATTACCGAAGATGAACATGTTTACAGTAGCATATAAATGTGATATTTTTGGGGCTTGTGCTGTGTCTGAGCGTCCGTTTTAGCACTGGATGTGGCAAATGATGTCAGGGAGGCACTGTGAGCAGCGAATTTAACAGTGTGTAGTTTGCCGATGTGGGTGTAAGTAGTAGCCTGCTCACATTCAGTGTGTGTTGAAACTGCTCTGTGTTTTTGTTTTGCATATGCCATTTCTTGAGCGCCAAGATCACATGAACGTGATGAATTGCAGTCTGGGTACTGCCTCCCATATGCAGGGTAAGTCCTTGCTAGTTCGTACAACGATATACAAACATAAAATAGACATTTTGAAAAGAATATAGGTATTGCTGCCCATCTTTTTGTGCAACGCTGCCTCACGCGCCTTGGGTGTTAGTAGCCACTGTTTTCATAACTACCGATTCTTCTTTTTCGTTACAAGTTGTGCCACTATTATTCAATATGAATATGCTGGAAATTATCTGCCAGGATAGATGTCCCTGATTCCACGATCTTGGTCGAATCATTGAATGGGCAATTTTATGGTGTACGGTCACGTATACGGTGCTACACGCTATTTCCTATTTCGGTTAGTCTGCTACACAGAGAGTATATATAGTTACCTATGGAGCTCTAAGCTCCGCACGGCTTCCTGTCTCTTACAATCAACTCACTAATTTACCATGGTTGACTCTTCATTCTACTCGTGACATATGGTACACCACCATATCAGGGTGTGAGTGCAGTGCCCACTGGTGGTCCTCACAATCCCATGTAAACACTTTCCAGGAGTAGGCCCGGATGTTATGATAGTCATAGAAATAACGCAGTTTGTGCACAATCATAGTAGCTACTCTAAAATATTTGTCAACAAAGCCCTCCTCTTCTTTATACTAAGCAACTGCTCCCTAAAAAACACGCCTTAGTAGAATGACTTTCGGAGACGCAACCACAGCATAGTTACGTAATATTTGCTAAGTTCTTATTATACCCCACTTCCAATTAGCCTATATACCTTCAGACCTTGTCTATTACGCTTTGTTAGCCTTCCTGAAGCTCTTTTTAGTTTTTGTACGTATTTTAAGGAGTATTTGTAACACTTTCGACAATCTCATCCCTGTATGCATCGAACACCACTACTTACGCCTGATTACATAGTAAACACTGACTTGACATAATCCTTCCGAGATAAGGAAAATAAAACCCAAACTGTGAAAGCACGGTTCGTGAGGGTAAAGACGCCACCTACAAGCATATCATGATGCGCCTGCCTTATCATACCTCAAATAATCTGGAGTCTGATTTCGCTATCCTTACGATATCGTCATTTCGAAAAGATATTGAACCTCAGCCTGGTACCGTTGCTGAGGCCTGCACTTCTTCTTTGTACTCATTTGTGAAGATGCCAATCGTTGGTCCAACTCAGGAGTCCGACACAGTAATCACTCCTAGTGTCATTGTCATTACCGTTGGATCAATCCTCCCTGATAATGAATGTTCTCACAGTGCTGTATTTACTACCGTCGCTACATCATTCGAATCTCTGAACATCCCACCCTTGAGCGAGATATGGATAGTACCTGCTAGCTGTTATGATAGATGGATGCTAGCTATAGAAAGATCTTTTGGAAAAGAAGTCCTCATGGCCTACAGTACATATCTTGGGAATGTTCCGCCGGATCGCTTATACAAAGGATGTCAGCGTTATGGCGCCGTGCCGACATATAGCCCGGGAGTCTGTCCAGACGGGCAGACAATCGCTGAGGTGACGAAGTTTCTCCATCACGACACCATTGGGATCGAAAGCACTTTCTGGCAGGCGAGCTGTTGCAATACGTTAGTGGATATGATGAGACCGCCCCTTGGAGTATCCTTCTACTAACCACATTGTTATAGTGGCATGACGTTCGGAAATGAGGCGTATCGAGGATGCGTCAAACTTACATCTGAACCTTTCGGGGATTGTGCGCTTTTTACTACCCTCTAATTTCCCGATCAAACTTATACGACAGAAGATTATGAATATAGCTCTAGCGCAACATTCTCTCGAATATCACAACGCTTATCTCTGGCACTGCGATTGCAGATCCTGTGGTCGTCGCATGGGAGATATCGGATTTACCATCTTTTCCGAGTGTATATGTCTCCTCACTCGCACAAAGGATTAGCGTGAATATAGAGCCTTCGTCAAAGTCTGCACCCCAACCAGCAAGTACTTCCGGTCTTATACGACAAACGAATACTTCTCCACAACCCACGCAGTCGCATGGTCCCAGCATTGGTGCAAAAGCGGGCATAGGTGCTGGTGTCGCTATTGGAGCGCTGTTCGTTATCACCGCACTCATAGTGTTGTATCTGCGGAAAAAGTGGAGAAAGACGACCATGATACCAGCAAGGGCAAATCTTGCAGAACTGGAGGATCATGACGAAGCTTTGGCTGGCAAGAAATGGTGGTTATTCGGAAAGTGGCGAAGTGAGCACGCTGGTCACGAAGTGCGTTACGAGATCGATTCGAAAAGCGTGAATATACTCCCTGGGCCTCCTGTGGAGCTGCCCGCCGAAGAGATCCCGTGAGACCCTTAAGCTGAAAATCTTGATCGTAGGGGTCAATTACAACCATAACAGATGCACGCTGAAGCGTGATAGTGATATGGTTCTTGGAAGAAAATTTGACTTTTGTAAAGACCCAATAGGATAATGAATATCACATATTGAGAAATTGAAGATCTCGTTTAGCAACTTGCGAGTCTTGTAGTAGGCGGTTTTTAGGAATATGGCACATATTCGTGGGTGAAAGGGCAAACATCACGGGTGCATACCATTGTCAGAAATGTCTTAAACAGCTGGAACTAGATGGAATCGAATGAAAGATCAAGATATGGCACTGAATGTGTATCCATGCCATCTCGAAAAGTCGACTTGGCCCTAAACCTTTCGATCTGGATGGATCTCAAACGGAATTAAGTGAATCGTCAGCCCAGGGTGTTAATTTTGCCAAGAACCACTGGAGCCTTTTCAGGCGCCATTTCTTATTGATAATAATGACTATTGGCTTACTAAATGCCCTCATATAAGCTATCAAGTGTATGCCTGATCACGATGTTGATATATGTGATCCATATAGTGGCGCATCATCTAAATTCCTGGGTGTATGTCCAGGGGGAAAGAGTGCAGATTTGCACTCGGTTGCCGAAGGTGTAGGCGAAGTCTACTTGGCTACTGCTGTCCCACGTCGGTGCGTTCACCCACGCGGCAGCCTCCTCAGGGACAAACCCTGATGATAATACCGCATGGGCATGTTCATTAGTACCATAGAAATGGGATAATGCATCGGATTTATAACGAAGCAATTCGAGGCTTACGTTCTCATCATTATCTACCTAAACAATTCGGACAGCGAATCGTCTCCTACGTAGTGATGGGTATCCACGGAGGATCTATTGAGTAATCAGAGATGCATCAGATAAGAGAACGCGGAATTGTAGTTAGGTAATTAAGCTAGGAGATTACGTAAATGATTGTACAAAGGTAGGAGTACCTAATAATAATCTAATCACTTGAAAGAGCCACTCCTATAAGCTATAAGTCATCAATAGAGTACACGTTCTCGTGACAAACATTGGCATAAGCTGGACGGTGGTGGCCATATCTGCATGATGTCATGCAAGCTCAACAACACTTCCGCAGACAATATCGCTACAGAAATCCTCGCCATGTGACATCTCACGGCCTTGTATAGGAGCCAAGGCGGGAATAGACACTGAAAGTGGCATCGCAGCTGTAGTGGTTGGCATTGCAGAGATTTCCTTGCTGTTGAGAAAGAGACGGATAAAGACAGTTGTGTCACCACTAGCGGGTATCAGTATTATTGAAATGAAGTATTAGGACAGAGCACTTGAAAGCTGATATCGATCGAGAGGTGGAAGAGCGGCACGCAAGAGAGGAAAAAAGACATGACTTGAGAACTCTCAATATTGTGCGAGGCCTCTGGAAATGGATTCTGGAGAGGAAATGCAACATTGGCACTAGAGATTGCTGTAACGTGAGAAAGATGCTTTTTAATAAGAGAGTGAGCAAACGAAACACAAACCTAAGCACACCAGAGTCGCAGAGGAAAGGCCTTCTTTGACTGCATTCTTAGAAGATGCAACCAAGATGATAGCGACTCCGACACGATGGAGCGCTGGCGGGTTTACTTGAAGGCGCTAAGACTTGCTTTTAAATTTTTAAATAGTTACATCTGACTGTTAGAAAGACTTGTTGGACGGTACTGGAATCACAAGCCATGCACTCAAATCTTAGTGTCGTGTCTGCTCGTTTGCTTTCAAGCGCTTTCGATTGAGTTTACGCTTCGGAATGGCCCTTTCAATAGAACAGCAGAGACTGAAGATTTTGATTCCAAGAGATTGAATGTACAACGGAAAATATAATTTGGTGCCCCATAGCAGCATGTGTTCATGTGTGGAGCTCGGAATTCCGAAGCGCATTCCCTGTTCCCGCCTCTCAGCTTCGAGGGCTTAATTTAGCATTTGACAGGGTTGTTAAATAAGTTAAGGTAGAAGCGAAGAGCATCGAAATCACGGCATGAGACCGTCCTGCACCCAGTAGATCGTAATGTACGCTCGATGCCGAGCTGTTCCTTGTAAGCTGACAAGGCAAAGTAATTAAATTCTCATTGCGCTTTAATGGCGACTTATCATCATCGTAATCACGAACGTTCACTGTCATCCCCGTTCTAATCCCCCTCACTTCCAAAGGCCGTTCGCGCTTGGCGAACTACACACCGCAAGTAGCCTAGTGCCAGCGTCGTGTCGCTTAATCATAGGACCGAAAGGAGTATATTCCGATTGCTCTGTTTGACCGACATAAGCACTAGCCCACTGCTGATGTGGATCCTGAGGAAAGCGAGTGAATATGGGAACATATTGCGAGTTTTCGAGCACCGCCTACCATGTGGTCATCAACACTTTTTGCTTGATTGGCCTCCTATTATTACACGAAGTGTCGATCGTAAGCAGAGCCTCGCAATGATCTCAGTGCCCAAATCTCTCCGTACTTGATAAGGATGTTTGACCCAAAGATATCAGAGCATTTTTTATCATGTATTCCTTCGATTCGTTGTCAAGTTTGGTGGCACTTCTTATATTCTTGTGTGCGCATTTGGGTTCAGCGACGTTACAGCAGCATGATGCTTCTTTCTTGCCAGACCACGTCCTCTACGCCACTGCAGGGAATGTGAAGATAGATTGTGAATCTAGGTACTCGATTTTACTGAATGGCTCAAGTCCAGGACCGGCACTCTATCTTGAAGAAGGCAAGACTTCGTGGATTCGAGTGTTTAACAAGATTCCAGACGAAAACCTCACTGTTGTAAGACTTTAATAGCGTCACCTTTGGATAGTTGCTAATTGGCTAGCATTGGCACGGTCTCACTGCAAGAGTAGCGCCCTACTCCGACGGAAGCCCTCAAGCAAGCCAATGGCCCATTGCCCCGGGCCAATTCTTCGACTACGAGGTTCATCCCGACATTGGAGAAGCTGGAACATACTTCTATCACTCTCACATTGGATTTCAACAATCTACTGCTTCTGGCCCCTTGATCGTCACATCATTTGGGAAAGAGAAGGAGCCATACCATTACGATGGAGACATCATCATAAACCTGCAAGACTATTACAACAAAACTGACAATACAATCGTCGATGGATTGCTTTCAAATCCATTCAAATGGAGCGGCGAAACGAACGCCATCCTATTCAATGGTCAAAGCGGAAAAGCCCAGTCTAGCAACGCCTTCGACAGCACATGTCTTCCTCATACCATCAGCGTCAAACCCGACCAGACATACCGCATGCGCTTCATCGGCGCAACTGTCATCTCCCTTGTTACCCTCGGCTTCGAAGATCACGACAGCCTCACCATCATCGAAGCAGACGGCTCCTTCACCAAACCAGCATCCACCTCCCACCTTCAGATTGCATCTGGACAGCGCTTCTCCCTCCTCTTCAAAACGAAAGGAGCCGCAGAACTCCAAGCCCTCAAAAAGACGAGCTTCTGGATCCAGTACGAGAACCGAGATCGCCCAGCCAACGTCTCTGGCTACGCAATACTCTCGTACGATGTCGACAGCTACAACGTTTCTACATCACCCATTGTGCTTCCAACTATCAAGCCACTTATTCTCCCAACAGACATATCGAACTGGATGGAATACAGTCTAACACCGCTCACCACGAATTACAACCCCTTCCCACCCGCAACCACAGTCTCTCGCACCATCGTCATTACCGTACAACAAAAGTCGAATGGCACACTCCAATGGGCACAAAACAACAACATCTGGAAAGAGCAGAACCGAGCCGTACCCTATCTGACTGATATTTACCTTCGAGGTGAAGCCGCTGTGCCCAACTATAGCGCTGCACTATCGAACTTTGGCTGGGATCCCGAAACGAAAGCATACCCAGCGAAACTGGGCGAGGTGATAGATATTGTATGGGAGAACAACAACGGACCAAGTGGAGGCTGGGATATCCATCCTTTCCATGCCCATGGACGGCATTACTGGGATCTCGGCAGCGGGAATGGGACTTATAACGCGACAGCGAATAACGAGAAGTTGACAAAGTTGTATAGAGAGACTGGATGGACGCCCGCACTGAGGGATACTACGATGCAATATCGGTATGCTAACTCTGGGGTGCCTAACACTACGGCTGGGTGGCGCGCATGGAGGGTTGTAGTCAGCGAGCCGGGAGTCTGGATGATGCATTGTCACATACTCGCTCATTTAATTATGGGTATGCAGACTGCGTGGGTGTTTGGAAATGCGGAGGAGATTACAGGAAGGGTGCCTCAGCCTTATGTCGCTGGGTACTTAGAATTTGGAGGGAGTGCGTATGGGAATGAAACCTATGATCCTTGGGTGAATCATTATTTCGAGTAGGAGGGAAAACCGCGCACATGATTGCTATGTGTTTCAGCCGTATCTGGAATCCGGGAGTTTTTCTCAAACTGTATTATGTATGTAGTATACATTTATTCGTGCTTTCAATCGGGCATGACATGTTTGCTGGCGACAAGATGCTCTTATCAACCTGCTTTGATTACAATAGACCGATTATTCGACGTATTTGAGCTTGGAACATTTCGCTATATCTTGGGGAATGAAACGAGTACTGAATAGGATTCAGGAAAGGTACTGAGATGAGAAGGTAGTTGAGGAGCTATGCAAACTATGTGATATGCAATTCACCATCAGAGGTTGGAAAATGACGTTAACTTTTATCATGACATTTCGAAAGGACAGTTTTGCACTGTCAGCTTTAAGATAGTATACCTTAAAGCGGCCACATGAATACTATGGTGAGCTTGGTGTGTTGACTAAGGGAAGGTGAAAGTGAGGGTAAGGTGGGAGCATGATTGCACACCAACTACTCTCATCGAAAGAAGTGAATAAATAAGATTCAACACAGAAGACTGCCTTCCGCGCTCTCTCTCCAGTGTGACGTCACTCGTGCCTTGTTGATTATAAAGTCCTCTCGGCGCCGAAGCTTTCTCTCTCTTCTGCTTGCTCCACCACCCCCACCACTCAACCCTTCGACGACTCGAAGCTATCTCATTCTCCTACTACAGTCAACTATTTCACCCTCCGTTAGCGATGAAACTCTACTTCCTGCCTGCTGTGGTGGCACTCACTGCACTTGCTATCGTCACCCTCGCGGCTCCCTTCGACACGCACGGTCCCGGCGATATCACCCTCCATGCACCAGGCCTTCAGGTGCTGCCCAATTTCAGTACGCTTGCAGTCGAGGCCAACGATGCGCTGGTGGAAGAGCTGACCCCCACCGTCACCACTCCTCAGCTTCAGCCTCGCGCGGATTATACAATACCAGTATGCTGCTCGTCTCCTTCACTGTTTCTTATTTCTAGTGCTGATACGCCCTTGCGCCTCAGTTCCAGCCTACCTATCAAGTTCTCATGGGAAAGGAGATTCAGCATGTGGGCCAGTTCAAGGGCGAACTCCTGAAAAGCGAAATTACCAAGGCCTTACAATACCTATGTCCTGATGTCAATGCGCCCAACAGAGAACAGGAAGCATGCAAGATCGACGAGAAGTACGTAATAAAGAATGTTGAATACAAGGCCGGCCATAAGTTGGGAACCAACGCTATATTGAATATCTGGGTGTCCTCTGCCTATCTTCCATGGAATGCTCGTAACGACTTTATCGAAACTGCCGCCTTGGCATATTTTCGACAGACCGAAGATTCCAAAAATTGCTATACTGATACACTCGATTCAGATGGGCACGCGCAATCACACTACTGGTGCAATGTTGGACGTCAGGTCGAAGTCAATACCATTAACGGATATGGTGCGCATCTGAAAGTAAATGTTGCATTCAATGGGCGGACAGATGAGGGCATATTCGACTGTGTGGCAATTCAAGAGAGCGTACGTGACCATATGGGAAAGGACAAGTCCCATGGATATTATCGCTACACGCAGTGGTATGAAGATCATAATGGATATCCTCCAAACATAACATTGGAGGTCGGGTGTTACGGTCAAGATGTGAACATAGACACAGCTCCCTCTGGAGACTCGAAAACGACAGTCTACGACGAAAACTGGCAACCATCTGAATGGCAGGACATGAGCTATGGGGGTATATGGATCTCGGGAAATTTGCCTTAAGCGCTTGGTAGGGTGGGAGAATGGCTCTATTCGAATAGGACCTGCTTGCAAGCATTTTATTCTCGAGCCAACGAAGCGTGGAGGAACAGTTGCAGAAAACGGATCACTATGTATCTTGATCTCTCAAACTCAGTTTCACTTAATATTAAAATGCCAATCCCAAATTTGTTCACCTTTTGAAGTGTTTTCTTACTTTACAGTTCTCTTGCAGCTTCGACTTCAGATTTTACATCACTTCAGATATTTCTTCATTTCTACTAGTACCTTCGAGCAGTATATCAACAATCCCCACGGCGTCAGCAGCTACCAAGTACTCTATCCACTCTGAGTCCAAACTTGACACAACTCTCCATCGAACCGTTTCACAACCAAAATGCCTGGAGACAGAAATATATCGCGTTTCCATGCTACTATTAAGGTTATTAAAATTGGAGTATTGCTATTTGATTTTATAGTATAAATATTCCGCATAGTTCAGTTTGTGAATGAAGTACCTGTTGCGTGTACCTGCTAAATGGCCACGTTATCTTCTGCTTGCACCACAAGCACTAAAGTAACAAATCAAGTAATTTAAATCTTATTTGCAAGACTAGAGAGAGACAGAGAAATGAAGTAATTTACGAACGCCCAGGTGCTGTTCATTGTATTGCATTGTGAACTCATTATACTCAAAATGTTCGCAATTTCCTACAACTTTTTACATATCCTCGAGATTACAATCTCCCCTTGTCAAAAGCAAGGCTTTAGAACTAAAATCCCTCTCCTAGTTTTAAACCATACTCCAGTTACCCTCAAGGACGTCAGTCCCGCCTCCAGGACGCCTTGGAGCTCTTTGCATAAAAGTTATCCGAGGCGGGCCTGCACACTATGCCGACACATTAGCCGCAGGCTAAGATTTGCGCTTCTTCGTTGAGAAGAGAAACCAGGAACTGGGATGAGATACTGAGGATGCGAATTTGTGGTTCTATGGTCGAAGCTTTGGTAAGCTTCTTGAGACGTCGTTCGCTAGTATGTTTTTAAGTCGGGTCGAACTAATGATATCAGACCAGGGTTGGGGGGTGGGATGAGTTTGGGTGCATATTATCATGGGGGATATGGTTTGGGAATTGGGACTGCGGATTTCGTGATAGGGAAGTACTTTCGGTGGTGTGATCAGGCGAGTCTGAGATGTGCGCATTTTATGAGACAAGTCCTAGCAACATATGGGCGATATTCCATTCAACAGTAATATGATACCCGCTATAAATGCACCTTCGGCCATAGGACAACAAAATATATTGAGTGCTCCCTCCGAAGCGAGCGCTTGACAGTCGGATCCTTCCAACAAGCAGACTCCGGTTCTTATCAATATGCAGGGGTGAATGCTACGGACTCCGAACTACCACTTGGAAAAAGTTTGATAGACATATGCAGGTACACTGAAGGTCTAGATTGGCGTGGGGTAAATAAGAGTTTCATATTTAAAATCGTACGGCAGTGTGAGATTGACTGCACGTTTTATTCCCCATACGGTTTAATGAGGCTATTGCCACCCAACCAGATTCTAACCTGCCGAACGAAACCTATTGTGAGCGGTAAAAACCTTGCAAGCGCGGTTTGAAAGGTTCTAATCTATAATATTGAGCATTCCCTAGTTCGGGAATGTTCTAAGTGTCTCACTCCCTTCACTTCTCAACATGGAGCGAGTCTACCCCGATGACTACAACCACGAAAAGACAGACCGTCACTTTGCGTCGGCAAAGATCTCGACATTCGGGGAGCCTGGATACTCAGAAGGTCCATTCGTATGCGATGCGCCTATTCCTAAGTCTACCGATTACTCAATAGACGGACTTTCCTCCGCTCCAACGCCAGGAAGGCCACCTCGAGCAATTTGCGGATTTCGGAAGAAGAGAGTGCTTATTTTTGGAGCGATAGTTTCGGCACTGTTGCTCGCAGTAGCGATTGCGACGACACTGGCTGTTACCTTTGCGAATAAGGCGAAACATGGAAATTCCGCGACAGCAGCAGCTCCTTCATCGTGAGTCTCAGAGCGTCATTCTATCGAATCTTCAACAAATCAAGTGCTTACATGACTTAGAGATTTTAACCAGCCGGAAGTACAAAGCTCTAAATATCAGACATTATCGATTGAAAATCCAACAACGTCGGCAATCTTCTTCCAAAGCTCCGCATCACAGACCTTGACATCCACCTTAACGTCCTCGACATCCACGTCCACCCTCACTACCACGCTCGGTCCCGGAGGCGTAATAGTAGAGTGTCCCGCAGCAAATGGAACGACATATATGTCGCAAAATCAAATATTCATTCGCCTTTGCGCAACCGAACACACACCTGAACTAGGCGCGACCGATGTTAAGCAAGTGAAGGCGCAAACGATGGAAGATTGTATAGACGCATGCACTAGCTTTAACGCCAACTTTGAAGATCCGGACGCGAAATGTATTGGTGTGAACTGGATATATAGGAAGGCGCAAGGACAAGGAAACTCTTATTGCTGGCTGAAAGGGAGTGTAAAGGGGAGTGAGGATTGGGATGGATGTGAGGCTGCATTAATGGTGCAGTGAGATTTTGGAAAGGGAGGATTCTCATCTGGTGTTGTGTCATGTTGAAATTGAACACTTTCGAGGAGTGTAACTAGGAATTGCAAGGGCTAATTTCTATTGATCTAGTATCCGCTCAATTTCATTGAGTGCAGAGATTTCTTTTGCCAGATAGAGCACAATATTTTACAACACTTTATACACACTTTGCAAAGGGAGAGGAGCAGAAAACAGACCCAAGTAGGTTTCGAACAGTCAGTATGAGGATAGGTAGCCTGTCCAAGTGTGGGCTAGTCCCCATAGTTGGTTAAAAACTTTGGCCAAAGGTGCGACCGATAGATCACAACATTTCACGGGCTTTTGAAACATATATCCTTTGGTAGGAACTTCTGCGCATACTTAATATTTCGATATTGCACGTTAACAGGAATTCTTTTGCTTCTGCTGACGAAAGAGATGTCTCAATACGACCAGCAGGCAGAACGGCAAAAACGCGCTGTCCTGCCGAGCGCACTGCAAATACACACAATCATCCTCCTTCACGACTGTGGCAGCAAAGTCACCTAGTTCGCAAATAATTCCTTCGAATCAGAAGCCAGCGACTCCCGTGCCATCTTCATTTTCCTCAGCATGAAATGAGTATTCTCATGTGTTCCCCTACTGTATATGGAGGAAGAGGGCACCCATAAACACCTCTATATGACATCTATTCTGCGCCCAAACGAGGACTTCTAACCTCAAAAGCCGGAACTATGCGAAAGGTTAACAGACATGTTGCAAGCCATCGAGGCCGAAGCGCACAAAGTCCTAATGTCGAATACCATTCTAAGAGGAATTAGCCAAGGCTGCCCAACAAGTATTTAGACACTAATCTGCAGTGGTTTTATACTTAGGGGCTTCAGCGACGTGTGTGGATAAGTACCACTTCAAAACAAGATGGGGGAATGCGAAAGACTCCAACTCGCCCGTTAAACTCCTTCAACAGTATCGAAAACTGATGACCATTACCTCGATGACAGTAAATTTAGAGGAAGAGAAGGATTCTAATATTGTTAGGGCGCTAATTCATGTGCAGCACTCGCGGGACGATGGAGTGGTGCCTATGGTGAACGGCAAGACTCTTGCTTACATGCTTGGAAACGTGGGCGCAAAAGTAAAAGCACAGTATTTTGAAGTTAGTGGACATTGATTGGATGAACCGCTTAGTGTAGATACGATAGTCGATCTGATCGCAGTGGTCATGAAGAAAGATGAAGGCCTGCAATCTTGATTATTTTGCATTTTAACGAGAGCAAAGGCGATGTGAAAACGAGATAGTCGAGCTAGATGGTATATTTACGGATACTAAATACAAACGTACATTATAACCAATGATCAAGGCTTACTTCGTTGTTGTCGTTGTTGTCGTTGTTGTCGTTAGGCAGTTCTGGAGGCAGTTTATCCCACTGTATTCCTGCAAGAGCTGGATATTGAGCGAGCAGCGCAGATGGAAGGCCCCATAGCGGATCGCCTGAGTGATTAGAATCCCGATCATTACCATCTATAGTATGATGAGTACGATGGGCAGTAGGATCGGCAAGGTTGAGAATATGGTCCCTCGACAACACACTCGGTGGGACATCCAATGCCTCTCCACTCCCAGATGATGGAATTTGCCCTTCCCATCCCCCATTTTTTTGAGCCTCTTCTTCGAGTAGAGGCCGAATGCAGATTCGACCTGTCTCAGAACGGAAATGCCTTCCTAGGCCAGCAGCACGCGCGAATCTGCGGCCGCATCCCCAGCCTCTAATGTCCTTGAGAAACCCCCTGCATACAAATTTCTTGTCACCAGAGTGGAGGTTTTCGTGACGTTTACGATCATTTTGTCTAGCGAAAGCTTTCCCGCATATTTCACAAACGAATGGTCTTTGATCCGTGTGGGTGCGTAAATGTGAGCGCAGGTTATATGCCCTGGAGAAGCGTTTAGAGCACCAGTTACATTGGAAGATCCTCATTTTTCCGACGCAAGCCATTATATTGATGTGACTGGCAGGATACCCCTCTGTTTTGTGTACCTATGAGATCTTGTATTGCTATTCCCTACGCTGTAATACCCAGTCCAAAATCCGCCACAAATACTCTCGATCTAGTCCACCTTCACCGTTCATCTTGCCAACCTCGTTCTTGGTCTCTCGACTCGAAGGGGCCTTCGAATCCTTCCTCTCCACCTCCTCACTGACTCCTTCGCTCCCATCATCCATCCTTAACCAGTTCTTCCGCCAAAGCGATACCAAAGCTTTCGCGTGATGCTCAACAGAACTCGCCTCTAACTTCCTCAGCCAACACTCGGGATCCACAACAGTGGACCAAATCCCTCGTTCCTCTGCCCAGGTCAACATCCATGCTTGTGCCTGACTCCAGGTTACTCCACTTTGGTTGCCTTGGTTAGCTATCTGCACTACGCTCGTCCCTACTTCCCCGTCGGCTTTCTTGATATGCTCTAATATCTGACGTGCCGCTGCATCTACAGGAAGCCAGTCAAGGGGCGGTTCGGGTGTGGATGCGAGATCAGGAAGAACAATAAACGGAGTCGGCGTGGAAGCGGCAGATGTCCTTCTTGCGCCATAGCTTGCGCAATCCTCCTTACTTACAACATTCAGACTGGCGTCGATCATGAGTGGCCAAGCTTCCTTGCAATTCCATATCCCGGTAACGGTTGACCCGCCGAGTTGGCCGACTCTAAGTATCGAAGTTGAGATAACGGGGTGCCGCTCAGTAAGGGTGCGGAGGACGGATTCGACAACCCATTTCGACTGACTATAGCCTAGAGCTGCCGCATCGCTGGGATCTGCGGAGAGAGGCTTTGCGGCAAAATTCCAGGACATGTTCGACACGCTGGCAACTGAGGAGCAGAAAAGAAGTGATAGTGTGCGGTTGGTCTTTTGTTGAGAGGAAAGAAGAAGGAGATTGAACAGGTTGACTGTGCCTTCAATTTGTGACACAAAGGCCTTCAAAGGAAGGTTGAAGTTCACTTCCCATGCCGCATGCACCACATGCGTCGTCCAATTCACCATCTTCGTATACATTTCCGTTGGTACACCAAGATCTGGCTTATTGATGAAAAACGGGACGTATACGATCTTCTCTATATCTTCCTCCCTGCACTTATTAACCCTAAGTTTGTGCAGAGCCGTTGCGGAGTGGATACGCATTTTCGCTCGTTGCTGCTGTTCTTTGTATGGCACTAGCCGCGAGCCACGGACGCATAGGAAGATGCGTGCGACGGAGGGATCGTGGATTAGAAGATTGAGAAGGTGGGTTCCTAGGAAACCGGTCGCACCGGTAAGAAGAATAGAGATGCCTTTACTGTCGTGGCTCATTTTGCTGGGTCTTCGTAACAGTTGGGATTTCGCTGCTTCGAGCTGGTGTGGTTGTCTGGAGACGTATTTCTCGACCATTGAGAGCATCTCCTGATGTTTCCTTCTTTTTTCATCTTCAAGTACGATGGAGTGTCGACGCCGCTGGTCATTCACAGAGTCGTACGATAGTTCGCAAATGAACTTGATGAGGAAGCCTAAGGTACCGCATTCATATATAACATTGAGCGGTACTTTCTTTTGCTCTGCCTCAGGCAGCAGATTGCAGATTCTCCTCCTCATTTGGATTGACATGGCCGAATCAACTCCTGCGTCAAAGAAATCGAAATCATCTTCAACCTTCAGTGTGGGGTCAAAGAAGTCTTGAACAATCGATTTTGTTCTCGCCGCCACGTCTTGAGATGAATGTATTGTTTTGATCTCGGCCTCTTTCTTCCCACTGGGCCCGTTAGTTGTTCCATATATCTGCGCAAGCTCTTTCTCGAAATCCAGTGATATCATATCCCTCACAACGCCACCCTTGTGATTCCTTCTCACCCTGCCTCTCTGGCCATAGTCAAGCACAGTCCAACACCGTTCGCCGATCTTCGCCTGACTCGGGTTTTTTTGATTGACCCACTTCACCCTTTCCCAGATGCTGAATCTTCGGTCTTCTTCTCCGATAGAATAGTACTTTGATGATGGGATAAGTAAAGCAGCAGCGAATGACCTATTGTCTCCAACAACGATAGCATCTTCGATCATGTCGCACTGCCGAAGTGCGTCTTCGATTGGTACAGGGTCGAACTTCTTCCCCGTTTTCAGTGTGATTCGCGTATCTGATCGACCTGCATACGTCCACGCTCCAGAAATAGTCTTGTGCGGGATGAAAACATCGTTTGTATTGAACGGCCTTCCTGCATGACTTGCGATAGACACCATTGGCCAATTTTCCAGTACTATTAATTCACATTTGCCATCTCCACCTTTCAGGCTCTTGAATTCCAGCCCCGTAGTGTGGGGAACTCGAAGGCCATCCCAGCCCCTATCCTTGTCGTAATCCCTTGCAGAACTCAAGAGGAATCCGCACTCGGAACTCCCAAACCTGCACACCAGCCTAATACCATCTTCGACTAAGCGATCGCCCAATTCTTTTGGCATGGCTGCACCACCTACGCCCACGGCATCCATACTCAGCAGCCTCGTCTTTAGCTCCAGTGTTTCAACGAGGTTTTCAAGAACAAAAGGGACACAAGAGAGATAACCAAGCCTCCACGATCTAGCTAGCGGGGTATCATTCACTCCCCCCGGGCTATCAAGGGCGAGGGATGGCACATTTCCAATCATGGCAGTGTCCGCTGTGCTCGCTTCTCTGGCCGGAGAGTTACGCCAAGAACTTGATTCGATATCAATCTGAGCGATGATGGGCAGAACAGTAGAACCAATCAATGGCGCATGACCCTCAGGAAATATCCATAGCGGCGAGGCAGCACTCCATGCTCGTAGTAAATCCGCGATCCCACCACTGTACAGCGGAGTAGCTGTGAATGTGGCTATTCTTAGACCGGATTTGGAGGGGGATTGCAGTAAGGGAAGGATTCCAATAGCGCCGTTATGTGTTTGCGGGATCAACTTTGGCACACCTGTAGTGCCCGAAGAGTGAAAGTAGTATGCCGTGCTTCCCATAGAAGGACTTCTGTCCACGGGATTTGGAGAAAAGGGAAGAGGAAGACGAGCTCGAGTCAAAGCTCCTAACGATGGCCATGGGATTCTAAATGAAGAGATCTGCGCCAGTTCTGGGGCGGCGTTCAGTGCGGCAGTGGCCGTGGCTTCGTGCGAGATATCATGCAAAATGAGGAAAGCGGAACTGGACCTGAGAAGCTTTGTTATCGATATGGGGGGACTTTGAGGGCTGTTGGGTCAGTAAGTACAAAGCTCAAACGAGGTTCAAGTTTAGGGGAACGTACGCAATAAGCAAGACTTCGTATCCTGCGCGTATAAGACTTAGCCATATTAACATGAAGGTGACTGAACTCGGGGCAAGAAGTGCAACACATCGATGTTCTGGAGCGCTAGGGCCAAAGTGCTTTGCAAAGAAACCGGCGAGTCGACAGGATTGGTATTTGACCGCATTGAAGTCTGCAGAACATGATCGGCTGAGTTATTTAACACTGGTGATAGTGGGGGTACATACCGAGCTGTTCGATATGAGCCAGCTCATCGCCTAGCGGTGTGTCTTCATTGTTCCGTCCAGCTCCATCTACCTTTGATTTCTTTTGTGGAAAGGCGCAGCCGATAGCAAGGTCATCGCCATAGTTGGCGGACAGAAAGTCAACAAACTCATTGATGTTGCCGTAATGCTCATGTCTAGCAATGGAACCCCTGGGCGTGGTGGAGACTTTGACATTTTGATGTCTCGTGTTGTACTCTAGCGCTTCCGTGAGAGTGCAGGTAAAGTACTCGGGCCTTGGCGAAGCCTTGTTCTTTCCTTGTTCGAGCATATTGTATATTGGAGGGTGAATGAACAACAGTAAAAAACAGGAAGTGCTCTGCAGCTGTTTAGAGACGGCAGGACAAGAAAGCGTCAGGTTTCTGATGCAACCCTTCTGTCAGGTTATGCCGGAGCAAGGGCGCCAATTCTAGTACATTACATCAAATGCCTAGGAATGAAGCGATTCAACATCAATGACGAGTTCTACGTCAGAAACACTTCATCATTTGCAAGCAGAAGGCCGACGTCGCAACAACATTCATGAAGTTGATGAAAACGGAACAGCTTGATTGGCAGAGAGGAGATCTTGGAGCAATGCAAGGAACGATCTGAGAACTGGACGGGTCTGGAACTCCGACGGCTAGTATTGCCAGATCGCACCTTCCCAGAGGCGGTTACAGTGATATCTTTTATGCAAGAACGTGACAGCGCAAGATGGCGCGAGATTGGTACTGGCGCTGGTGTTGAAGCTGCCCCGCATTCGCAAACTCAATTCGGACCCATTCCAAAACTTCTGTAGTCATGACGATATGTACTTATAACTGCTTTACGAAATATTGTGAGACTCTCTAGGACGTGCAAAGCTCAAGTCCACACGGGTTCTTGATAAAGGCAAGGGAACATAATGGGTGCATACATGTTGCGTGGGAAGTAGATAGTGAATGCAGCTCGATGAGGAATATTTCCCATTTCTATGTCTACATAACAACATCTATGTCTTCTCACAAAATGGCCGATCAACGCCCAGAATGCAACACCACTCATGCCTTGACCTTCCGCATAGGCATCGCCTCGTTCACTAGATCATCTATGCCACCATTCTCACCATGCACGTCTTGCACAGGAGCTGCCTTTTTGACGCCATTGCTTTTGCCGTTGACACCATATGAGTGACTATTGGTGCCATTGATGCCATTGCTCTTGCCGTTTACCACAGGGGCAGGAATAGGCACGCCCGTGTCAGACGCATCAACATAAGCCTCAACACCATCACCACCACGCGCGAAACCAGCCGCATACTTCTTGTGTGCCTTCAAAACTCGCTGTAGATCCTCGACAGTGAACTCATTAACGAACTTGCAAGAGCCAAGTGGGCTCGGTACGGCTAACCTCAACGATCCATCACGGGTTTTGAGAATAGCAGCAGTGCCTTTCTCGATGGCAGTGTCGTCGTACAGTTCGTGGTCAATAGAAAGACCGGCGCGCGAGAATAGCTTCAAAATTCGCGCATGCTCTTCTTTGGACAGCATGTCGCGGTCGAGCGCGAGCGTGGCGGTGTAGGCCATGTCAATTGAGATGGCGTGGCCGTGGCGGAGTGGTGGGTTAGGTTGGAGTTCGTGGAAGGGGGACCATCTGTTTCGCATAAACATTTGCCCAGTGTGGAAGTACAATGAGTCGAGAGAAGAGAAAAGGGAAACTCACGTGTGTCCGTAAGCGATAACTCGGTCGAGCATCAGTTCGTGGAGGTTTGGCGTTTCAAGCTTCAGCATCTCGAAAATCGCATCGTAGCAAATCTCATCTGCCACCCTCCGCAACTCCTTATCGGTGCCATCAACGCGTCCAAATCGGGTGTTGATGAGCTGTTCGCAGTACTTGTCCAATGAGTTGAAGGTTTTCAAATCAGCGCACGAAGATATCTTGATGATCTCCGCGAACCCATTCCGGACCTGCGAAGTCGGCAGAGTCTTGAGAAAATTGAAGTCCAGGAACGTCCAAACAGGTGCGTGGTAGGCTCCGAGACGGTTCTTGTAGTTTCCGTAGTTGACCGCGACTTTAATGGAGACTGATGCATCGATAAGGCCAATGAGAGTGGTGGGCACGCGGATGAAGTTGGTGTTTCGGCGGTAGCATGCGCATGCAAACCCGGCGACATCAGTAACTAGTCCACCGCCGACGACGAGCACAGGTTCTTTGCGGATGATGCCGAAGTTGGTCATGGAGTCGCAGATGCCCAGTAACGATTCCATGCTCTTGGCAGTTTCGCCGACGGGCATTGCGTGGAAGGTCAAAGGTAGCCGATGGTAGTCAAAGTATTTTTGGATTTCATCGCCGTACAGCTTCTTCATGCTCTCGTCGAGAACCGTAAGGACACGTCCCCATTTCTTGTAGCAATTTGCGAGCTGCGTGTTCGAGGGAGAGAAGATACCGTCGATGAATGCGAAGTTGTACTCAAGCTTCTCGTAGCCGGTTACGGCGAAGCCATTTGGGGTCTTTTCGACCACTGCGTTGAGGTCTGACATGTTGAAATACGATAAGAAAATCAGGGGGTGTTGAATGTATACAGATGACAGCGAGGGTGTTGTGAATCAGAAGGTGACTTGCTCGAGGACACACGAAGTAATGTAGAATAAAGTAAAATGATAAGACGCGCCGTGACTTACACGCGTTCAAGAGTTCATGACGTTCAGTGAATACCCAATCCCCCGCAACTGGTGGGCCGCATGTGGAATTCAATTCGCTCACGACTCTCCTATGATCTGTACCACCTATGTAATTGATCTCATTCCAAGCGACCAGAAGCAAGCTATTACCAGAGCTTCAAGCAATTGGCGCTTGCAGGAATTAGTGTTGTGGGACAACCCTTGTTGATGTTGAGCTATTCCGAAACGGCGTTCCGAAATCGGAAGTCTATGACGGAGAAACCTCCGGTGCAACAGGTCGCGCTAGGAACACCCAAATTTTACATTTTCCATGTGTCGAGGGAAGTCCGCGACCGTGAAAGCGTATTACACGTGTCATTCGTCAAGTTCGCGAAGGTCGCCTAGGCGTCATACCTTGAACAAGAAACCTTGATTCACAACCTCACCAACGTTTATCTGGTTCTAACTCAAGAATCCTTTCTCAAATCACAATGGGTGCCATTGGCGATTATAAGCAGAAGGATGAAGTCTGGGTTCGTACGCTTCCATCGGTCAGAAATTTGTTTTTGCACTTGCTTTCGTCCCTTCAACCTTAAAGTCTAATGAAACTCTTCAGTTCGACGATGGCCGCGAAGAAAAACTCCTCAAATACGTCTCCTCCCATCTTAGAAAAGCCTCCACTCACGATCTACCATGCCGTATAATTCGGCTCATCGACGACTTTGGCGTGCACCGCTCCTACATGATGAATGTCAGCGCGTAAAGAGGGAAGATCGTCTCGGACCTAATAGCCGAACATAAACCCACAATGGTTGAGTTGGGTAGTTACATCGGGTGCTCGACGGTTTTATTTGCTGCAGCGCTGAGAGAGGCTGGTGGAAAGGAGTACAGCGCATTTCCTCTGAGCGAGAATCGAAATTTGCCAAGGTGGCGGGTGAGATGGTTAGGCTCGCCGGTTTGTCAGGTATCGTACGCGTTGTGGTTGGAACGAGTATTAGCGGTCTCGTGGCCGAGTGCAAGGCTGGGAGGCTCCAAAGGGTCGAGATGGTCTTCCTGGGCTATTACAAGCCCGCCTACGTCAAAGACCTCAAAATCCTCGAATCCCTCGGCACAATACACGAAGGTACGGTTCCGGCAGCGGACAATGTCATTGAGCCTGGAAATCCCACATATCTAGCGTGTGTGCGAGCATCGCTAGAAGAGAGGCAGAGGGTGGCGAAGAGTAGGGGAAGGTTGTGGACGTGAATGGGTTCCCAATGAAAACGGCTGATCAGTACAAGGAGTATGCGGCTGATGATGTGGAGCTACTCGGCCTGCTAGCAATCATGTATGAAAGTCGAATTATCCACAGCCGTGAGCCTGCTGGTGTGCCAGATGGTGTGGAGATTACAGTTTGCAAGAGTGTGCTGCACAATATGTAGATAGTTCACTACACAACCAAATTGGTTATCTTTAGTCCGCACCGCTCTCTGCACCACTGTGATAGGATTTACAACTGCTTCTGCAATTTCAACATGGCCCATTTCCTAATCTATAGTTTGAACATCTTAGTTGTGCTAACATTCAATTGCTTCCACCTCACTCCATTTGACGCAGCACTGACCAATTCCCACGGCCAGTACAGATGATTAAGGGCAAACCAAGGCAACGGATCCCACCACTCGAACGTCGGATCTTTCCAGACAAGCCCGTGATACACTGCATCAAGGATTTTCTTTACAGAGGCTGCTCGTGATAATTGATCGCGGTTGAAAAAGTGATTGAAAAGAGAAGAGACTGCAACAAGGAGGTCGTGCGCCACCCAGTAGTATCCGATTTCAGCAGGTGATTGTGCATGTAGAATCCCCTTCTCTTTCTTGCTTCCGTATATCACTTCGAGGTAAACTTGTGCAAGCTCTGGTTCTAGACCTTTAAAGAGGACAGTCGCCGTATGACATCGGGGATTGCACTCGATGGGGGCGAGCGTTGCCATATACCCATTCTCTGCATCCTGGTACCTGAGAAGGAAGTCGAAACTCATGTGACCCGTGATCTTTCCGAGACCTGTGACGTAGTTTTGCGTGAACTTGAGCATCTGCTTGTACATAATGCAGGATGTGGAGAGTTGCTTGTAGTGCATTAATATGCTCGCGCTCGGACACGCCGCGAATGCCCTTACAGCCCCATTGATAACCAAGGCATGTGTGCAATACTCTTTACCGCTGGGGAGGAATTCTTGTAGAATCCATTTTCGGCCGTTCGTATAGTTCAAGCCCTTCAGAAGCCTTTCGGCCTCGTCCAAATCTCGCGCACTCAACAAAGGCAGGGTACCACGTGTCACATCGTCCATACTCGCGCTCTTGATCATGTATCTCACGTCCTGATCTCCATATTTCAACCCGTCAACCACGCCCCGAATATCCAACTCGTCGCCTAAGGCAAACCATTTCAAGCTTGCCATTTCCAGATCAGATGTTTTTTGCATGAACTTGAGCTTGTCGTCGAGGGTTTCGATTACCCCTTCGTCAAACTGAAAGACCTTGCACCTCGTCCTCTTCTCAATGATCCTTGCAAGCTGCGCATCTTCGATGGCAGTTGCAACGCCAGAACATGAGATCCATAGGTCAATCTCCTCGTCGACAATGAGGTCTAGAACTTGGATGATGTACGATTCCACACCTTTGTCAGATGGATTCTTCAGCGCGAAAAACTTGCTTAGTGCCTTTGAGAAGCGACCACAGTGCAGATTTGGTGGGTTATCAAAATCAGCGCCAATGACTTCGCAGCCGCCGAGGTACATTGTGCGTGCGAGGAAGAGGCCTTTTGACATTCCAACGCCCGTGACCAAAACTCGTGGTGAGTTCCCAATTCGCGATTCGGAGTGGCGAGGCAGGTGAACAATATTTGCTTGTTGAAGTGCGAACGCCATGAGCGTGATGAACGCGCTTATCGGTAGTAGGAGGATGCTGAATGAGACAATGAGGCACATTCGAAGGAGGTGAAGGGCCCATGGGGATGCGTGGCCGAGTTCGAACATGACTGAACGTGTGCAAGGATCAACCGATGCGAGCTCGATGGGAGTTGATAGTGTAGATAGTCACAAATCGCGATGTGAATCCTCGATTTTGTTGATAACAGACAACAAGAACATGACGTCATGATATTGCTTGGACGACGCAAACTTCGTGCGTACCAACGAGTCGTGTTACTACCGAATAATAACCATGCTGATGGCTAGAAAAAGATTGCATTTGTGACCTGTCTGCCAAGCTCAGGTAAGGACTAGCCCGATGCGGAAAATTCAAAAGCTGTTTTGGATTGTGAACGAATTCAAGCTCAGTGATATTGTTTAGAAGTTTTCCAGATTGGTGGCCGACTTAGTAACATTTAGACCTCAATAGCAGAACACTCATCATCAAGGACTATTTAGGAACTCATAAAAGAGTGGACGGATTTGCAAATGAAGCAGCTGAAAAACATAAAAGTCTCTCCAGGTGTGTATTCCCATCCTCTTCTCTTGCCATCGCTCTCGGCGTAGAGGAAGATTGCCAAGCTTGTATCTAAACCTACATTACACTACTTGATTTATGTGTCTAGAGCGACATGCCCTTCTGTTTCCATTTACTCGCCCGCAGCATGTCCAGTCCCATGATCAAGTATCACCCAGATCCTCCACCGACCTCTTGGCCGAGTTGTTATCGTAAACCCAAATCGCCATGCAAGGTCTCCGCCAATTTGTGTTACATGAGAAGATGTTCATGTAGTGCACATACTTGTTCCCCAACTCTTGCTTATGCTCCACAAGCATGTACCCGAATCCAGAGCCGTTTGGTGAGCCTGTATCTCAAGTTAGCGAACGGCCCCGTAGATCATTGTAGGAATGCAGTGGGCCCACCAAGCAGCGCCTGTCCATAGACCGTATCAGTCTGGAAACTGACACCCGGGTACGGTTCAAGTTGTAGACCAGTCTCCTGTAGGATTCGAGAAATGATGGCTTGAGTCTCAATATTTACAATGTCAACTGTCAGGTGGTGCTTGAGGTTCAAATTGTTATTGGGTTCTGCGATCATCTTCCAGATAGCCCACAGGACGTCAGAATGGCGAAAAATCTCTGGCCATTCTTCGCGCGGGATACCCCATCGTCCGCCCGCTTGTCGAGGGCCAAGCAAATCTAAAGCAAGAAGAGCTCCTTCTTGTGGGTTTGCCCCGTAGACAAACTTCCCAAATGTGGGCTGCGTTCCAGTCAGCAAGATCTGCATAATAAGCTTAGGCTATTGAGCCACTTACGCGATATGACCTTCCAGTCACTACATATGGTGTCGTGTCTGGTGTCCAATCGTTCTGGAAATGCCCATGTGACAGGTACTTCACCTTCCACTTACCTCCACGATCAGTGGTCTTGTCGGAGTACCCAAGACCTCGCAGGGCGTCGCCGATACCAAAGAAGTCATCAAAGCCCCTGTAGAATGAGTTTACCTCGAGTGCATTGTAGGCTGCCCAACCCCATATCTGGAGTGACTCGATGATGTTCTGAATTGGGCTTTGTGATGTTGGACGCGAGGGGACGTAGAGCGAACCGGCATATTGAGCGGTGCCTAGCATGGATTGAAGGAGCTTGCTTCCTCGACAAACGCACTCAGTCCATAATTGTTCACTAGCTGGAGCTGGTGGTTTCCAGACTGCACGAATGTGCAAAGGGTGGGAGGAATTGGCTGCTGGGTTCCAGCTCACATTGGAGAGTGTAGCGCTGGACACAGCGACGATGGGGACAGGTATATCGACGTCGACGTGATCACCATTAGTCAGTGACTTGGCGAAGGGCTCCACCTCGAAGATATCGAAGGATTGATTAGGTTGGTCGAGCTGTTCAATGGACACAACTCTGGCACTAGCGTAGTAGAGCAGACTCGCGAATCCGATGATTCTAGAGAGTTTCATATTGATGGATATGTACTCGTGGAAAACTTTGCAACTCAAAAGCCGTGGTTGTGTTTATGAGTATTTCGTATATTGCGGTTATTTTTATCTCCATTGTGCGCGATTTGTCAATCAATTTACCAACTTCACTAGAAGACGTGAGAAGATGAAGGTAAAGGTGGAACTACACGGAAAGACAAAGCTCAAAGGAGAGAGGAGATCTTTGAGAGTGGCGTGAGAGATAGGACGGGCAGTTCTTGGGGCAGGTGCCGAGGTTGTCGCAATAGCAAGGGCACGAACTGTGCGAAAACCTCAGTCTTCAACAGCAAACATGTGCAAGGTAATGAAGAAACAACTAAGAGAACCAGGTAAAATCACGAAGATTACGGGAAACAAGGACAGCTAAGTATGTCGCTATGCTACAAGAGCGAGCAGTGGTTTCAAGGGATCGAAATCTAATCTAGAAAGCAGTCATTGAGTTATTGGATCTGGGCGTGCATTTTCCAGAGACGACTGATTCTGGCAGCGAGAATAGTGGTACGTCGATGAAGAGAAGGAAAAGATCGGGGAGGATAAGAAGAGCAGCGTGTACCCGCTCATAGATGAAGGCGCCAGAGTGGAGAAGCACCCACAGTCGCAAATATAGCCATAAGGAATTCCTACAGATGATCGATAAAGAGTTTGCATGACTCTGCCATTCATTGCGGCGGGCTTGAGAAGTTTAGGGCGAGCAGGCGTCGAGACAATGTGAGAGCAACTTGCCAAGCGATTAAAATGGAGGGTAAGAAGAAGCGCCTTCCTTGAATCTCTTAGCTTTGTATTCACGTGTGATGGTTGTACTCTTTAACGCTTGGATTTACGATCGGCGTCGTGGAACTAATGATTTCCCACGGACCTAGCTCCGCGCCCGCCAAGGTGTCTAGCCCCAAAAACGCTAACTCTTAATAGCAAGTTATAGCCGCAGATGCATCAGCCACAACGCCTCGAATGACATATTTGCCAACCAAAACAAGGCAAGAGAGATTGTTCTGCATGCAATCAATTTAATCATCTTGGTAACTTCTACGAACTTGGAATTCGATCCCGGCTCGCTACCGCTGCACGTGTACCACTGTCTATTCATCAGGTATAAACTTGGCAAGATCCAATTATAAGCCTCTCATTGCGTTTGTGCCGCGCCCTGTACTCTCCCAACGGTTCGTAAATGCAAATCCAATTGTTGATTCAACCAGGATCCCTAGTCACTTTTTTCTTCTTCTAAAACGACTTCTGTGCTCGGTATCTCTCTCTTTCTTATCCCTGGAGGAGGTCTAGTCGGCGTACGTATCCCCCTGTCGACTCTAATCACTGTACCCTAGTAGTAGGGAAGGAGATTAACCAAGAAGAATAGGTATCAGTCGCCACGCTATATCCAGTTGCATTGGGAATCACTGATTATGCACAACACTAACGCCGCGGTAACCTGACGCCTATGGATCTGAATTTTTAACTTCCCTGATATGATTATCTATACACGTGCCTCCTGCCCCAACTATGAGGATGAAACGATGCTTTAAAGAGCTAAAAACGACCTTACCCTCTGCGAGGCGTCGGTTGTGCCTCGTCACGTTCCGTCACGCTGTCAACACGAAGATCGATAACACCGCGCATGGTGGCTGCTCGTGATTATGGTCAGCATTAGTATCTTTACCCCTTCGAGACTACGTTGCCGCCCTTGCAGGACACTTCAGCGCTCCACTATAGGATATCTCTCTAATCTGATAGACAGGAGTTCGCAATGGATGGCGGCAGAAGTGTATTTAGATTGTAAAATTCCACGGCTTACGAAGGGTTCACTGTCCTTTTAAGGCTGACATACACTATTCGATACACCCACAATGCCGCATATCAACATCTTCAAACTTCTTTTAACAGTCTTCTTTTTAAGGAAAGTCAATGCTATCAACGCCTGCCCTGTTGTCGATACCGTGTATACTGGCACTGGAGGCATCAGGTACCGCATCTGCCCGGACACTGACCTCACGGGAGGTTCCAATTCGGTGACTGCCAATGTCGCCTCTGTCACGGCATGTGCGCAGCTTTGCGATCAAACCATGAACTGCTACAAAGCAGTCTACGACACGCAAACTAAAGACTGCCACTTTAAGGCACTCGCGGGCTTGAACTGGGTTACCAACGCTCGCTTTGATGTGATTCAGGTGGAGCAGGTCAATATCGCACGCTGTCCCTATGCCGAGACTACATATACCAACAATGGTGTAAGCACACTTGATTCAAAATCCCCCAAAAAAACTCCAGGTACTAACGCTAGATTTTCAGAGAACTTTCAAGATATGCCGAGACACCGACCTCCGGGGCGGAAGTGCGCAGGTCCTTAACGGAGTGACAACTTTGAACGATTGTGCGCAGCGCTGCTCAACTATCGCGACTTGCGTACAAGCCGTATTCGACTCGACAAGCTCAGTGTGCCATATCAAGGTCGACACCAAGACCAATACGGTGATCTGGTCAACGGATAAGCGTTATGACGTTATTCGCCAGGAGGTGACAGCGGCTCCCGCGACCAACGGCGAATGGTCTGATCTCATTCGTCTCCCGGTCATTCCCGTAGCTGCTTATGTTGTTCCTGAGTATCCATCAGCACAGAGATTGCTAGTCTTTTCGAGTTGGGGTACCGATGCGTTTGGTGGTGCAGGAGGACTCACGCAGTTTGCGGACTACAACTTCAATTCGTACGGTTAATGAAATGCCCTCTTGCTTGCTCATGCTAATTCTCCATATAGTAACACCGTCTCGGCTCGAACTGTGAGCAACACTCAACACGACATGTTCTGCCCTGCTATTAGCAGTCTTCAAGACGGACGTATCCTCATTCAGGGTGGCTCTGATGCAGCGGTGACCAGTTTCTACAACCCGAGCACAAATGCATTTACACGTGGACCTGATATGAAGATGGCTCGCGGCTACCAAACTTCAGTCACACTCTCTGACAACCGAGTTTTCACTATTGGTGGGGCGTACTCAGGCCCGCGCCAAGGCAAGGACGGCGAGATCTACGATCCTACCGCTAATACCTGGACAGCCCTCCCTGGCGCGAAGGTAGTTCCAATGCTAACGACTGATGCCGAGGGGATCTGGCGCGAGGATAACCATGCCTGGTTATTTGCGTGGATGAACGGCTCCGTATTCCAAGCCGGGCCCAGCAAAGCCCAGAACTGGTACGACACTACAGGAATAGGCACCCAAACTGCCGCAGGAACAAGAGATATAATTGATGATTCCATGTGCGGCATCTTCGCCATGTACGAGCCGGGCAAAATCTTAAGTGCAGGAGGCTCTCCAGACTATACGAACTCGGACGCGAGTGCTCGATCCCACATCACCACCATCAACACCCCTAACACGAATGCAGTAGTCGAGCGCGTCGCCGATATGGAATACCCGCGGGGCTTCGCTAATGCTGTCGTACTGCCTGACGGGACTGTCCTGGTAACTGGCGGCCAACGGCGCTCCTTAGTATTCACCGACGACGCCGGCATCTTGTGGGCCGAACTCTTCAGCCCCGTGAACAAAAGCTGGAAAACGCTCGCCGCCGAAGCCGTGCCCCGAAACTACCACTCCGTCGCCATTCTTCTATCGGACGGCCGTGTCTTCAGTGGTGGCGGTGGTCTCTGCTACATCGCCCAGGTGGGTGGGAGCTCGGTCAACTGTAACAAGCTCGTCGATCACGCAGACGGCCAGGTCTTCTCGCCGCCGTACCTGTTCAACGCAGATGGCTCGGTGGCCGCTCGCCCAACTATCTCCTCGCTCAGCGCCACGACGGTCAAGGTAGGAGCTAATCTAACAATCAACATGTCGGCATCGGCATCAGGTATGAAATTCGTACTCGTCCGTATCGGTAGCGTCACGCACTCTGTAAACAGCGACCAGAGACGCATTCCTCTGACTAGCATGACGGGTAGTGGTATGATCTACACTGCTACCTTGCCAAATGACAGCGGTATTCTTATCCCGGGGGCTTATTACTTGTTTGTTCTTTCTGCCCAGGGAGTACCGAGCGTAGCTAGGACAGTTCAGATCACTTTATAGGGGGATTTTCTAGTATGTCTACACAGAAGCATAGGCGTTTACAACGCAAAGGATCAATAATACATCTTCAAGCGCAGGTATCCATGTGTCCTTGTTTACTTTGATTTCCATCTTCTTATCGTGGGTGTAAATATATGGTTACAATATTTGCAAAAAATGGCATACCCAACGTAAGTATAGAAATATTGTAAAAATATCTATTATAAATATAGCTTATGCAGATAATAAGCAAGCAAAAACCAGTGCACAATATTTCTAAACTCTTAAGAACAGTATTTGCACAAATCAATAGTGTTCTACTTTAATAGCAATATCTACAATACGTACAAAAGATTCTTTATTTACTTTATTTAATTTACTTAGCTTTTATTATATATTTTCTATTTTAACTTTCTACTTACTTTATTTACTATAAGTTACAGATAATAGATCTTAAAGTATAGTAATTGCACTAAGTTTATAGTATATTTTTTGGGAGTTTTCTCGTAAAGCTTTGCATAGCCTCGTCATAGAGGGAAATAAAAGTTGCCCTGTATCAACACTAAAAGGTAATGCTGTACGTTACTATTACCCAGCAACAAGTATCGCTAGAACAAGGTCTAGTTCACGTTGCGACATGATGGATGGGTGCAAGCTTAGCCAACATCCGGGCCGGGGTACTGTGATAAAACTCAACCATGGTTCGCATGTCTCACAGTATATTCAAGGTATATGGTGTGCAGCGCCTGCACAAGTATAATCACTAGTCTACTTAACCTCTAGTCTTAGCGCATCGTACTGCACGTATACGCTTCGGGGGAGCAGCGCACTCTCGTAGTCCGTCGCATTATACGGCAAGCTTAGTACAAACTTGTTAGCCTCATTGCTGGTTAAATATTTTGAAGAGAACGTGAACTTGGTGGTTAAGGTGTGACAGGTAATTGCGCTCCGAGTACCACATGAGGACGACTGGTTGAACCTGTAACTATTTCAGTGTGGCCCCGTCTCCAACAATATGCAAAAGATAACTTACGGAATAATCCACGGCTCTAACTCATGACCGTTCACCACAACGACGAATGGTAGATCGTTCCAAGGCTGTGTCATGTTAAAAACATCGGTATTTCCAGCGGCTGTTTTGGCTCCGGCCAGCTGGATCGTAAATGTCGCCTCCGTCTTGTTTACCAACTCATGTTGATCGGTATCAAATGTGATAGTCCAGTTATTGATCTCGCCATTGCCCGCAACCTGCTCTGGTCTTCGAGAGTTTGCGTGCCCACCAAAGACCGACCAGTGGATGTAATTGAAGTCTTTATACGTATCGCTCTTACCGACATGGAAGTTGACACCGTCTGGAAAGTCGGAGATGTAGTCATATGCACCCCAGTAAATGCGGTATTGAGGCGGATGTAAAGGAGTATCCGACGATACATCGCCATGCCGCCATTCTCCACCAGCTTTGTCTGGCGTACCAATGCGCCAAAGCTCGGTGCCTGCAGACTCCGCTATCCATTTCAGCGTGCCGCAGTTCGTTGTCTTTCCCGCTTTGACGACTATGTTGTCTTCGATGAAGTCGCCGAAGATGCCGTCAGCGTACACCGTTAATCGGTATGTTCCCGCTTTCACGCGGTCAATCTCTACATTTCCATCGCTGTCAATGTCGGCCCAGTACTGGTAAGTCAAAGGGTCAATCACGTTATCTTGGTAGTCTAAATAATAGCATATAAAGTCAGTGTATGTCTCCCACGCATGTCGCACATGAGCGTTACGTACCAACGCCGTTCTGTGCGAGCACCGCGATCACATTCTTAGCACCCTTGGGTAATTGGACCTTGGCTTTCCAAGTTCCTCGATATAACGTAGTGACGTAGTTTGGTATGTGCTTTGCGATAGTATCGTAGAAATCTGCATTCCAAGACGAAGACGCATACTGGGTTGCCTCGTCTCGCAGCGTTTTCCATGAGCTGCCGACAGGACCTTTATTGAAGTGGTAATACTGGGGTCCGAATGTCCGGTCGAGGCCATCTGTAATGTTAGGCGTGCCGGCACCGTGGTGATTCGAAACCATGTAGTTATAAATAATTCCATCGACCACTAGGTCAGACTTGGAGGGTCCACCATAGTACGTGTCTTTGGTGTTCATCACTAACCAAGCTCCGAAAGTGGAATTATCATTGCTCTGCGATCCATCTCCGAATAAGCCATGAACGGTTTGGTTGCGCCAGACACCATGAAAGGTGTATTTAGTGAAGTAGTCCGCGAACTGCTCGACGTACGGGTCATTCGTACGGTTGCCGATGTACCATGTCGCATCTTGCACAGTCGCTGAATTCGTCAAGTTTCCAGATGCAGGATTCGGAACCGGCATCTTCGCAGCTAGCTCATCGCTGGCGATCAGGTCAGTCCAGAGCTCTGTACTCGGCCGGAAGAGCGTTCTGAATTCCTGCAAATTGCGCAGAAACGGCGTGGTGGAGTTGTGATACGCGATACGACTGAAAGTATGCAGCCCAGTTTCTCCATCACGGAGGAACCAGAATTGTTGCAGAATTTGAGACGTAGGCGGATAAACTTCACTCATCATAACACCACCGTAGGAGACATTGTTAGTGTCGACACCGTGGAATAGCTGGTAGGTCGGGTCGATAGATCCGGGTGTGTATGAGCCAGATCCAGTGCTCGAAGGGCCGCTGGCTGGAATGCAGTAACAATCAAGATAGGGACCAATACCATACTGGCCGTTGCCTGAGGAGCCCCCAGGGCTATATGGTATATATGCTTTTGATCCTAGCAGATCTTGTCCGTCAAGCACAAGCGTATCAATACCGCCGATGGTTTTGTTAACGGAGATAAAAAGTCTGTTATTAGAAAGTTGAAGGTAGGTCGTAGTCTCGTTGGCGATAAGGCGTGCAGGAACGAGCTGGAGGGATGAGAGCAGTAACACCGCATTGCGCACTGAATCGAAGCGCATCTTTAATTCGAAGTTTGACGAGCAAAGAATAGCTAAGCTTCAGCCACTTGTATGCCAAGGTTATATAGTACGATGAATCACACCTGTGGGATGGCTTCGCGCATCTCTACGCCGCACCCCGAAACCCGGTGATGGGGTATCTCTACTCAAGTACGCAGCTCGGTAAATAACCGGGACTCAGTGCCTGCTAGAATCGCCCTAAGCATATAGGATATTATTACTCCCTTCCAAATAGCAGCATGTAATACAGCAACCCTCATAAGTATTGTTAAATTGAGATATTTAAAATATAAAGCATATTAATATCTTTTCTTGACATAGTTTTGATATTGTAATACTGGAATGTTGTGCTGCTGTTGCAAGTTAAAAAAAGGAGATTTTTGTAAGTGCTGAGTTTTTACTAAGCCGCGTGCCAAGTGGCTCGACTCGATGCCAGTCTCACATCGCGTGATGCGGGGAATGCTGGTCCGTGTCTGCGGAGAATCTTGGCTCCACGAATAAAGGTAATGGTCCAATGATAAAAGAACTCGGGGTTAAATGTACCGAGTACAGGGTTGCCACGAGAAAAACGTGTGCCTGGCTGAAGAAATTAAGGATTTGTATAGCACGAAGCGAGCGGTCTTGCCTTATTTTGCTAGGCCAGAGTAGCAGGGCGTAACGAAGTTTTGGGTTGCATTCCTTAGCAAGCTCCCACCACCCGGTCCGGCGTATCGATCCACAACGGTAACTTCGTCTTCTGAATCTCCTCGTACGGGGCGAACTACGAGACGCCCGGTTCCGCCACACACGACGCGTTCTCGGCGCGGCGCACTTCCTCCACACCCCACGTTCCGCCCCATGTAGATGGGATATACAGGTACCAAGTACTTGTTTGCCCATTTCACAATAGTTTGGACTTAGATGGTCAAGCTTGGGTACGCGACGGCGCTGCAGACAAGATCCTCTTGGTGGGTAAGGTGGAAAGCGTCGTGCGTGTTTGGGTGCTCGAGGTACCAGCCATCGACGAGCGGTTCATCATTCAGCACCACATTGTCTTGGCTTAGATGTTCTCTCAGTGCGGTGATGGCCTCGTCAAAGGCAGCGCGCGTGGTGTCGGGGCAGGCGGACCTTGCGCTGTCGGGGCAAACTTTTGGGGCCAATCTTGTGCGAGTACAGTTGGTCTTTGGCTGCTTGGGCGATGGCAGTGAGGCGGGAGGGGACGCCGCTGTATGACTCAGAGAGTGTGGGTGGTGGTGGTGCTCGAGGTTTGCTTATGCTGGCGTTGAGGCGTTAAGGTGGGCAGTGCGGTTCCACACTAAGTCGGAGAAGACAATCACCTCGGAGAGGAGCCATCTTGAGCTACAAAAATACGTTGTGGTGTCGTCAATTCCGCGGTGGTGCAGCTTCAATGTGGGGGAACGTAGGATAACTGATCAAAATGGGGGAAGTATGTTCCTAAACGCAGCCATTCCCGATTGGGGCTAGCATATCAGCCACAGTCCCGTCCTCTCGTCGCCACAATGATTCGGAACACAGTCGCGCTCGCTACTCTGAAGCGACATCATCAATGTCGAATGGCCGGACACGGCATGCTGCACATAGACGTCGACCCTGTTGCTGGCGAGAACGAGAAGAGATATGAGGGGGAAATCACCAGTGACTTCGACAACGGGGTCAGAGAGAATATCATTGATAGCGACGCAATAGAAGACAATCAGGAATCACTCCTAGCACTATTCGAGCACACCGAGAATAGGGAACCTCCTCTTCCTACAGGGCTCCATCTCACCTATTCAGCCCAACAGGGCCACGATCGAGTACACCAACCACAAAATTTCAAGCAGTTCTACCCGGTCGAAATTTCAGAGGTAGAAGAGCTTCCAGCCTTGGAATATCATCCTCTTAGCATCGAGCGCGATGAGATCCGTCTCTTGGCCCTCCTTCCGCACCATGGCAACCTTGAGTCCACCGTCCAATGCGGCTTTCTCACAGCGTTGCTGGTACATGATCATTACTGCTACATTGGCATCCGTAACACTCGTGGATATCCCTACCTTACTGAAACAATCATCATTGATGGCCAGAAAAAGCGTGTGAGCAAGAATGTGCAAGTTTTTCTTCGCAACTACCGCATGGAGACCGAAACCCATCTTCTCTGGATCAGAGAAATCTGTCTCAATATAGAAGACCCCGAGGAGAAGCTAATGCACTACAATTCCCACAGGGAGTCCTGGATCTTCTCGCACAGCTGCCGCATGCTCGACATGGATGACTTCATGGAAGAAGAAGCGTTTAAGGAGGCTGTCCGTCTCGCCCCTCAGAATCCAATTCGGCAGAAGACGTGGAACAAGGTCATGAGAGATTATGGTAATCCAGAACACTATCCTAGGCATTTCCCTATCCGGCTTGGGCAATATCAGCCCGACAAGCCCCCGCCACCTCTGGAATACCTCCCACTGGATATTGTAGCTGGAGAGATCCGACTAGTCGTTCTGAAGCCGGCGGAGAACATGTCTGATCGTATTGAGGCTTACCTCGCCCACGAGCCACTCTATGGGGATGCTTCGTATGAGTGTTTATCATACACATGGGGTAGCATGGAACGAGATCACAAGATGCTGCTGAACGGTCAAACTTTCGCGATCACTCAGAACCTCGATCAGGTGCTGAGAGGATTGCGTGATTCGCGCACCGAATGCGTTTTGTGGTCAGTCTACCCTCTCTTCTTCGGAGATCCATCGCTTACACCACCAGGATCGATGCCATCTGTATCAACCAGGCCGACACTCGTGAGAAGAACAGACAAGTGCCACGCATGTACACTATCTACGAGAACGCCCAGTCAGTGTTAATCTGGCTCGGCTTGCCAGACGAAGAGACAGACATCGCCATGGAATTCATCCAACAAGTCAACAGCGGCCGTGCAACAGAGTATCTAATTAAGACACCGAATGGCGGCTACAGACTCGATTTTTCTCCACAACTCTCTCGCACCTTCGCTGCTTTGTATAAATTACTTACTAAAACCTACTTCACGCGCCTTTGGGTCGTCCAAGAGATCGCTATGTCGTCGAACCCGACCGCGTGGTGCGGAACGAAGCGTGTGTCGTGGTTCAGCCTGCAAAAAGCTGCGCATATGTTGCAGACGCATTGGAATGACTATACTCAACAGCCACTTTTCGACAATTCCTTATCGCCTTTTCCCAGTCATGCTTTTGCACAGCTCAACAATGTCCATCGTTTATACTATCATCGTTACCTCCAAGAAAGTGGTAAACGCGCCAGCCTCCTGCATCTCGCGCTATCTACACAGATTACGGACTGCTTTGATCCGCGAGACAAACTCTACGGCCTCTGGGATCTAGCTAGCGATACTAGATACTTGAATATGAAACCCAGTTACTCCCAGCCACTCGTAAATGTTTATGTTGATTTTGTCAAGGGCCATATCGGGCATCACCAGAGCCTAGATATCATCTGTGCGCGGCAAGCCGATACACCCGGGTTTCCATCATGGTGTCCGAACTGGTCCCAAAAACCGACAATGCATACTCTTATCCAACGCAGCCTACCTCACCTAGGTTTCGATCTCTCCCCGGATATCCCTAATCTAGACCACCCGATGTATCGCGCTTCACGAAATATCAAACCTGCGTACGGTTTCTCCTTCGATGACCACACACTAACATGCGCCGGCATACACCTCGACACTGTCGCACAAATCGTTAAATCCGAGTCCCCAGGTAACGGCCTCACATTAGCATACTGGCGCGACATCGCTCGCTTGCACAGCCACCGCGACGGAGCTCCCATATCGAAATCCGAAGCGGACAAAGAGTTCTGGAGTATGTTAACTGGCGAAAGGTTAGGTGGTGTCCTGATTGAGATCTCTGAGGACGGAGGTCTGCAACCCATCCATCTCCCTACTTCCACCTATCATTTCGGCGAGAAGATTGAAATGATGCTCCAGTGTAGGCAGTTCGTTATTACGGAGAAAGGATACATGGGTCTTGTGCCCGAGGGGGCCGCGGAAGTGGGTATGAAGTTGGTGATATTGCTGGGTTGCTCGGTTCCGGTGCTTTTGCAGAAGCAGGAGGGGCATTATTATCTCAAGGGGGGTGCGTATGTGCAGGGATGGATGGATGGGGAGATGTTGGAGGGGATGGGAACTGATGAGGATATTTTCGAGAAAGTTGTGACGGAGCCGCCATTTCGAATCGAGTGAGTCTTGTGTTAGCGCAATGTAGGCGTTGTGTTGAGGAAGTGGGGAGGGAATCTAAAATCCTATAGTGGAAAATGCAGATGTGTGTATAGAGTGTAGTTTTTGTTCTTGTAGCTTCTTTATACACGTTAATACAATATACTAATGGGAAGAGAGAGAAGGTTATGATAAATATTAATAGTACCTAGCAAAGCGCCAAGTCTGTTATCTCGTTATAACAGTTATAACAATCTCTGCAATACTAGAACGGCTATACCGATAAATCAAGTGGGAGGGCCTAAAACAGTTATAACGAGATAATGAGATAAAAAACGGGTTATAGTGCCCACGTATCGGCAGCATCTCCAATTCTCTCGTAACTTACTCCTTGTTGCTTGCGGTATGGCTTATTCTTATTCTTCTATTCGGCCGAACTCTGTGTACGCCGACGAGATTTGTGAATCTAGAACTGGTTATCTTGGCGCGTTGTCAACGCCTATGATGTATTTTAGAAAAAGTTAAAAGTATCAGCAGGGTATTCAACAGTAGTATTGACCCCCAGCGGCCCAGCCGTGGTCTCGTTCAAAGTCTTTAAATCGATGGATAGACCGCACTGAGCCCCCCAGACGTATGTGTCTTGGTTCACTGGCACAGATATGGCCTGTCCGAGGGCGGTGTAAAGACTGCATTCGGTAATCAGGTAGCATGTTGCTAGTCCCTAGAACCAGAATCCGTATTCGCGATTCAGGCCTCAGGCCCTACAAGCTAGGTGCACCTCGGCTTGGGGAGCTTGTACGGAAACTTAAAGAACACAGGTGCTCAGTACGGGCGCTTGTTTAATATCCCCATACGGCAAGCCATCCTGGCTTTCCGTGCATAATCTGGTGTAAATGAGGAGACTAGGCTCAATCAGGCAGGTTGGTCCGCCAATAAAAGTGTGAGAAGCATCTAATATATGGGGCTCTGGCCCATTTTCTCCGCCTTTATTAGGGAACAAGTCCACTTTGCCCACTTTAATAGTAAAGCCTTAATATTATCACTTACTGATTGGAGGACCAACCTGCCTGATTGAGCTTAGTCTACCTCCTTTACACCAGATTATGCGGTATATGACTTGTCTTTTACGGGAGCTTTAGGAACAGACTTTGACGTCCCGCACGGGAGGCTATCCCTTACGGGCGTTTAGAAGACAGTATCTGGCATCCTGTACGTGAGTTTATCCCATATATGATCTTGTCTATCACGGAAACTCTGGGAAAACGGGCGTCTAGTGGCCCAGAAAACCTATCATCATACATTAGCCGGCCACCTTATACGTTCAATCTCCTCAAGACCTGCTGGCAAATACGCAGCGAAACGCACCTCCTCCCGTTCAAGCTGAACACATTCAGCATCTCAAGCGCTACCGCGCTCTGCGCATGGCTTCCAAAACCTGTACTTCGGCACCAGTTGCAATCGATCCGAACACTTCGGATATACACTGTAAAAGGATTGGTGGGAACAGCGGGCGGATTGGGCTACCTGGTCAGCACGCTGCCGCACTCGGTTGAGATAGTGGTCGAGCTACAGGCCTAGGATCGGCCGCAGTATCTTACGGATAGTCGCCCGAGGTATACGCTCCTCGATATACGGGAAGTACCCCTATCCCATTGTTCGTCTCCGAGTTCTGCGACATTTTAGTACGCAGCCACTAAGCTCTTCTTCGTAATCCGCCCGCTTGCACTGGTAGCGATCCAATATCGGGGAAGAAGAACGCAATATTCCGGCGGTCCCGCATCTCGGTGTATCAAACACCGTTAGCGTAAGGAAGAAGTTGGAGAACCTGGGGATCAAGCTTCGGCGGGGCCGGATAAATTGATTTCTGGTGTGCCGGAGTGGGGTAATGTTGGACAAAGCTTTGCAGCTAAGGTCTTGATAGGCTTCTGTGCCGCGATACGAAGGAGACAACTACCTTCAAAGCGCACCTGTGCTCTTTAAAAGGTGGTGGCCTTTCTGGTAGCTGTCGTCTCTACTTCTCTTTCCCTGCCATCTTCCCTATACCACACATTTGACATTTCGGCCCACATCAGCAAATATGGGTGATCCTGGCGAGCTCAAATCATACGGTGGCGCTCCACACATTGAGAAGGCCGTCTCCCAAGTGGAAGATGCCTCCAATCTTGACGAGAAAGCGCAAATCGCCCAGTACAAGGCAGCTGCAATCGAGGCAGAGAATGCGGAGCATAACATGGGGGTGCTGGAGGCTGTTCAGGCGTACCCTATGGCTGCATTGTGGGCGTTTGTCATGTCCTGCACTATTGTCAGACGCCTCTCTTCCCTTACCTTTGATATCTCTCGATGAAGAATTACAGCTAATACCATCTTTAGATTATGGAGTCCTATTGTGTCTTCCTTATGGGCAATTTCATCGCTCTACCTGCGTTCGCGAATGAATACGGTGTGTATGACGCCGTGAAGGACAAACATGTTATCGTGGCTAGTTGGCAGTCTGCGCTTCAAATGGGTGGACCACTTGGCGCAATTATCGGCGTCTGCCTGGCTGGTCCCATTACCAGCCGTATCGGATACCGTTGGGCGACCATTGGCGGCCTCATGCTCTTGAACGCGTTTATCTTTGTGTTCTACTTTGCCAATTCGCTTGCAGTCATGTTTGTGGCCCAGCTTCTCGAGGGCATTCCATGGGGCATCTTCATTGCCAATGCACCAGCATACTGCAGCGAGATCACACCGATCCAGCTGCGAGCTCCTGCTACTCAGATGCTGCAAATGTTTTGGGCCATTGGTGCTATTATTGTAGGTGGTATCACCTTTCATTATAACACTAGGCTTGATGCAAGCGCGTATAGGTACGTACTTTTCCGATTCACAAGCAGTTGGTTTGCTAAGAAAAAGTCTAGGATTCCAATTGCGCTTCAATGGATGTTCCCAACCCCTCTCGCTATTCTCCTCTGGATGGCGCCCGAGTCACCCTGGTGGCTGGTTCGAAAGGGGCGTCTCGAGGCAGCAGAACATGCGGTTGGGCGCTTGGGACGCAGATCGAGGCTGAACCTTAGCGAGGCTGTCGCCATGATGCGCCGTACCATTGAGCTCGAGAAATCAATCAAGGAACCCAAT
The DNA here is from genome assembly GCA_014905255.1 of Herpotrichia juniperi. Taxonomy (NCBI): domain Eukaryota; kingdom Fungi; phylum Ascomycota; class Dothideomycetes; order Pleosporales; family Melanommataceae; genus Herpotrichia; species Herpotrichia juniperi. The sequence goes on from BLYF01000060.1 coordinate 511,783, forward strand.
CACTTGGAACTATTCAAAGGCACTGACCTCTACCGGACCGCCATTGTGTGTGGTGTATATGCGGCACAGAACCTTACGGGCAACCTCATCGCCAATCAGGCCGTCTACTTCTTCGAGCGTGAGTTATAATCATTGCTGTTCTGGGTGAAATATATGTGCTAAATTGATCGCAGAGGCTGGCATGTCGACAAACACTGCGTTCGCCATGGGTCTTATCACATCGGCCCTCCAGTGGGTCTTCGTTATGCTCTCCTGGATACTCACCTCATACTTAGGTCGACGTACCATCTACGTCTGGGGCTCGCTCATCAATGTAGGCTTCCTAATCGCCCTCGGTATTGCAGGCTCTGTTGGCGCCTCGAACGCAGCCTCTCTGGCACAGGCGTCCTTAGGCCTCATTGTCTCCGTCTTGTTCACCCTGGGACCTGCGCCCGCTTCGTGGGTCATTATTGGAGAGACGTCCGCCATCCGCCTTAGGCCTCTGACAACGGGAATTGGACGCGCTTCATACTACATCGTGAACATTCCTTGCATCTTCCTCGCAAGTTATATGCTCAACCCTACAGTAAGATCCTTCTCCCTCCGAGTTTTGCAGTAAATGGTTGCTGACGAAGTATAGGAGGCAAACCTCGGCGGCAAGTGCGGCTACGTCTGGGGTGCCACTGGTTTTGTTTGCTTTGTCTTGGCATACTTCTTCTTGCCTGAGATGAAGGGTCGATCTTATCGCGAGATTGACATATTGTTCAAGCGTAAAGTCCCGGCTCGCCAGTGGACGAAGACTGTCGTCGATGTGCAAGACGACGAGTAGATGGAAATATGGCTAGGAAAGCTGAGGCATGACGTAAATAGGAAGGAAGCATCAATATCGTTTGTAAATTTGAGAGAATGTAGTCGGTGGGGGTATCCATGCTTTGTATTTCTTTTGGTGACAAGAACAGATGGCAAATGAATCTTAGCAACCTTTCAGAGCCATATAACAAAGGTAGCACGACGTTTTGCTAACGCCCATAAACCTAAAAGAGGATCGACAACGAGGATGATAGTCATAATAACTGAGTGATTACATTTCCGCATGAACTATCAAATTGGTAGAACATGCCACACGAAAGTGGGTTTTTTGGGGTTGCTTGTATTTCTGATTCTCTCAAAACAAGATAAAGACTGACCCGCTTGTCTCCCTACAGCCCTATGTAAGACACTGGTCAAATGTGGTTCATCATCCGGAAATGCGAAGCTTGTAGCTATGGCTGCTGTCAAAAGGACGAAGTCAGGTGAGAGCAAATCGATGACCCGAGATGCGAGACCTGAGACTCGAGAGTTCTAGTATACCATTGCTAATGCAGATCCTGTGAGCGAGCTATTGTATGTACATCTTAGACTTATATCCGACCGAATCCCTTCGACCTCGCCCAACTTCATTCACCAATCAGAAACGACCTACGTCGCTTCGGCCATCAAATCACAAATGACAGGGATTGATCTGAGGCTTCGGTTTTTGCCGTTACCGCCTTTGTTTGCCTCATCAATTTTCTGCCACGTTACAGGGGCTTCAACAATTGTTGCTTATACTGAACAGATCTGCGTGTTGCGAAGGGCACTTATCTTTTAGATATCTGTTGTATATATGTTGCCTATACTTCATAGCTTGGGTGACAGCAGCGCCAACGCAAGACTATTGTAACTGAAACCATCGACCAGATACCTTCCAACATTTTGGGCTGCGCACTCTCTCTCTCTCACTTATGCTGGCAGAGTTGCCTCGGTTCCAACAACCAAGACGAGTTCTTTGTTGGTGGCGGGATCTTCGACTGCTCTCTCTTCTGCACGATCGTAAGGCTCTGGACACTTAGTCGAAAGTTCCGGGCAAGGTTTTGACGGACTAAGTGTCTGACCCGCGTCAATCTTGGAAGTGTTGTTTAGATTAGGCTGTTCATTAGCTGAGCTTGGGGGAATTGAGTGATGAAGACAGCGGACAGGAGTTGCTACAAACCAGTTATAGGGTCCAGAAGCAGCCACTTCGGTCGAAGCAGCCGAATGGATTTCTACCCAGAAATGCCTGCTTGGTCTTCTCAACAGCATCTCCCTTCACATGTCGTGTCCAAACGCGCAGGACTACAGGAAGGGTTGCCATCCGATCGAGTTACCTGCATTTTTTGTCCTTGTACGTCGACAACTCTCACAATATCTACTGAGTGCTCCCCATCGCACCGGAAGCTGCTTGGTAGATGAGGCCCAGGGACATGCCGCATATATACACGCCAGAAGCGTTATCCTTGCCTAATAACCAAATTGAATACTTGCTGTAGCCTCCTCCCTCTCATACTATACATCTTCTGCTGAATACCCGTTTCGATGGCCGATGATACCATTCAAAAATTAATTCCAGCCTGATGTATCTGTGATGAGGTTCATCGCCATACTAGCAGATTGTTTCAAGCGGAAAGTTCAAACGTAAGCTCCATGTAGCCATTAATCAGCCCAGTTGCGATTCTTGTCTCCAACGACTGCCTAATAAAAGCTACTATAATTAAAACTGAACTAGAGTTTACATGCCTTAATAACTAACGAACTGGAAAAAGAGAAACTGGGTAAAAGTCCTATATAGCTAATAGGTGCCTAATAAAAAAAGAAAACTTAATAAGAGATAGCTGCCTTAATTGCCTGCTAGCAGGGATCATAGTAAATGCGCAGTTGTAGAAGAAAATCGCGATAATTCAGTGTACGCGTTTTGTCATGTGTACGGCTCTACACGCTATTCCCTATTTTGGTTAGTCTGCTACATAGAGAGTATATATAGTTCCCTATGGAGCTCTAAGCTCCGCACGGCTTCCTCTCTCTTACAATCAACTCACTACTCTACATGGTTGATTACTCATTCTACTCGTGACACGTTTTAGTGAGGGTGCGCTGGAACCAGGGTGCGCAGGAACTAGATAGCTGAGCTTAATTGTGATTAGCTAAAGGTCTGCACTTGCGTCGCGTGCTCGAAATCGCCTGATCGAAAATGCGCTGATTGGACGCCTTCCACTTGCTTTTCTCGAACCGTTGGTGGATAAAACGCGGGACTGTGTGCAATACCAATGAATATCCTAAGCATAGCCGCCCGTGTAACCGTTGTGTCTCAACAATCTCGACTCGTGATTACCTTTAAAACGCATGATATCTCGAATGTCGATTGATTTTCGCTTGTGAAAAGAGTATCCTGTACATTTTCATCATCGAATTCTGCGCGACGTAAGCAAACCAACACCGAGCTGAATGCAACATGACACAAAACCAATCCATTACTATGTTGGCCCTTGAGTCCGAAGCACTGAAAATCTGCACACCATCTGCAACTTCCAATAACACTGCCACGGACTTTGAGAAGAGCGATAATCCTCAGTCTTCCACTCCATGGCCCGGTCGCGCCTTTATTATTCGATCTCACACGAGCGGGAAAGTCATCACTTTCCTGAATGGGCAAATAATACTAGACACACCAGGAGGGCTTGGCACATTTCGATGGCGATGCGTTGAAAAAAAAGGATGGTTGGGATTTCAGGACCCAGCCTCTGCGATGTACCTAGGTTACGATAATCAGGGATGGCTTCGGTGTGCCGTAAATGAGCACTGCGACTGGGAATACATATGCCCACGGAAACGGCCAGAGGGTGGGTATGTTCTATTGGCGCTTGTCAAGGGTGAACTCCTCCCTCTAGGTGTACGCCTAAAGGATACAGAGAACGGTGTCGAACAAAGGGTGATTATTACAGACTGGAAATCTAAAGAATTAGGCTGGGACTTTATTGGGGTATAGGGTGTAAGAACTAAGTCTTACATAGTAATGTGATAAAAAATTCTGCTAGTACCTTGCATTGCAAATATAAACGCGTTAACAATACACTTTTAACACTACTCTACAATTGTTAGGACTCTATCCTTCCTATTGCTTGCAGAAGTCACGTAATCTTTCCCTAATGTTACATAACATTTACTTCTAGCTGTTACCTAACCTCTCTATATAGACGTTACTGTTAACGTCGTGCTTTCTGCTTCCTACTTAATTAGGGATAAATAGGAGAGCGCGTAATGTTAGCTTGTTAGAATACAGAAGGTATACGTGCTAAGTTTACTATACTTTAGTATAAAGTAATAGAATAATTAATAAAAAGACTAACGTAGTGTGATGGGTTAGACCCATGTGAGCGTACGGCTAGGCTGAGCTGGCACTAGGTGCAGCGCAGCGCGGGGCACGAGGGCGCGCGGGCACCCTCTCTAAGTATCGACTACGCGAGTTGAATCAACAGTTGATTCAATCTCCTGCATACCTTTTGGCAGGGAGCTAGCGCATGTAGTCGTGCTGATGGTCTAGTAGGCCTGGTCCGTCACACACTGCAATTAACGCGCTGTGTCTGCTGCAAACCTTAAGGGTAGTGCAACTTAACGCACCAAACAATATTTTACAGAATTTAGGGTTAATCTAACAATAGCTTCCCCGCTAAATCCTACTAACAAATCCTACTTGTTTTCTGTATAATTTCGTTTAGCGTGAGGTTGCGCTAACCCGATTTGCGGCATCCTCTTTGGCAGGACATGCACTAGGTTTCTAAGTCCTCCTATCGTCACAGAGTTATATAGGACTATAAAATAAACATATATATACATAAATATCTAATATCTCGTCTCACCTTGTCTGGCAAAGTCTTCCATCCCACGTTTCCGCCCAGGCCTCACTACCAACCGCCGTCCTTGCCCATAGCACGTTGTCTGGATCATACTTGCTCTTCGTCGCGAGAAGCTGGCTGTATGACTCGCCGTAGAAAACCTTCTGCCACTGCTCTTCTCGAAAGTTGGCCTCGTTGAGATATGCCGTGCTTCGACCGGGCGTCAGACGATCAATGGCGGGGATGAACGTATTTGTCATGAGGTCCTGATCAACAATGTTTTGGTTCCAATTGGTATTGCTCCATATACTGGGGGTTGTCAGTACGCTCTCTCCTTGACTGACTGTCTGCTCGAACTTACGTGCCCACGGTCAGACTTAGCGCGCCATTTCGCAGTCGGCTTTGTACAGAATTGACCGGACGGTCATTGCGGGACCTCGGAGTCTGGAATGAAAGACCACCAATGCCTGCACCGTACGAATTGATATCTCGCAAAGATTTGGTCAATTCCGCAAGCTTCAGTGACAGAGTTTGTTGAGCCAGCACCCGGCCCCCAATTTGGAAATAAGCCGTTTCGGAAGGTGGATTCATCAGCTTGTAGGCTTCGTAGTAAGAAGGTGATTCAACAGACGCATACGCTGGAATGTATTAGCTCGCTGTCTTCTTTGAAATCTGTCTTACGTACTATACGATATGTTGAGAGACTGTAGTTTCGAGAGCCCTGGTCGAAGCAGTTCATCCAAATCCTCTTTGTTCTTTCCTGGAAGCATCGCTGGAGCTAAGGCGAAACTGGTGTTTTGAACCGAATATATTGCCACTCCGCCTGCAGCGGATAGTCCCGCCAGAGAACCATGGAACGTTTCGACGGCTTCATAGAAACCATCTTGCGAGGTTCCCCTGCTCGAGAAAGTGAGATTGGCCGATGCCACGCGCTCCTCGGGATAAGCTTTGACGGTCATAGAGACAACCACACCAAAAGTGCCACCGCCTCCTCCGCTTAATGCCCAGTACAAATCGGTGTCCGTATTAGGTGTCGCTTTTCGAAGATTTCCGTCAACTGTTACGACCTCCCACTCTAGGACCTGATCTGCTGCAAAACCATAGCGAGAGGTTAATGGACCCAATCCTCCGCCCTGAGTATAGCCACCTGCTATACCGACAGTGGGACAGTTACCCCCGACAATTGTAAGACCATGTTTATGTGCTTTCTCGGTAGCAATCGAAGATGAAATGCTAGCTGCCACCTTCACAGCCTTGCCGGAGTAGTAGCGCGAACGGTAATCCAAGACATCAAATCCCTCTAGGTGATGCATCCACAAACCCAGAGCTCCCGCGCCTGTTGATTTGCCAAGATAGTCATGGCCCGTGTTGCGAACGACCAGCCGAATGTTCTTAGCTTTGACAAACTGGATAGTTTTAACTACATCTGTAACCGTTTGGACCTTTACTGCATGGTCGATGTACGTCCCCTTGGCGCATTGGTCATCCTTTTTCCCGAACACATCGCAACTCCGGTTCGCCCAGAATGGCGCCATCAAAGATGATGAGCTACTCAAATGTGTCTCTGGATCATTGTAAACTTGTCGTAAAGCATCGCAACGGTCCTCGTTAAAGGTAATGCCATGGCAAACACTACCGATCGGAATGGTGTTGATGAGCCTTCCACCTACAGTAGCATTGAAAGCCGCCCACTCGGCTTGATCCGGCCAGCAAATATCACCAGGAAAGCAGCGACACGCAGCAGTGGGTTTCGCATTGATGTTTGGTAGAGCGAGAGTCGTTCGTCCAGCGGATATGAACAAAAGCATGAGCCATGGAAGTTGCAGATACATGATAACGATGGAATATTGGATACTCAATGTTATAATTGTCGTGTCTCCTGGGCTTCTATCAAGCAATGCACCTTTGAAATATGGACTGCCTTGCCTCTTCTTACCCTTGCTTGGATCGGAAGTCTCGCCTAGTGGGATTGGAAACTTCGCCTCAGACTAAATTGAAAATATCATGAGAGCGGGCTAAAGGCTGAATGCAGTTAGGTAAACTCTTCTTGCAAGGTGATTTCTGAAGATTCCCATAAATAGCGTATACTATATATCAATGGATACTGAATCTAAGACAGCAGCGGCATCAGGGATAGCATCGCGGTCCAAGCGCACCAAAGCTGCCATGTCCAGCGGTCTTGGATACTCCCCCGGAGTGATAAACAACGCCAGGCCACATAAGTGCCGAAAACAACCACGACTAGTCCGGCGACAATATTGATTCGGCAATGGAGTGCACAAATCGGACCCCAAATCATAATTGGAATTGACAGTGACCACCGTGCCGCCGTTTCCCCAAGGACAAGAGGCACAGTCCGGCGGCCGCGGACTCTATCACCCACTTGATCTTTCATATCCTGTATATGCATTGTAGTGAATATGATGGCGCTATACATGCAGATCCAGACGTATCCAGCCGTTGTAGCGGTAGCTGAGTATGGCGAGCCTCCGCCCTTGATGGCGACTTTTAGGGAACTCCAGTTGAAAACGCCGAATCCGAGGGCGATAACTGCGTTGCGTATTAAAAAGCTATCATCACTAGCCTTTAGGTCGTTGTATACCCAAGATCCAACGATAATGCAGGCTGTTTCGCTCCCAACATGCAAGACGTAATGGTTGAATGCAAGGACGGCTGGAATAACAAGTTGTAGGGCCTGTCGGACCTCTGACCGCGTCATCCGGTTACTAGGAATTGGGCGCCAAGGTTTGTTGAGCCTATCCTCGAGAACAGACTCCCAAAGCCGTTGATTTGATAGATCAAATACCAGCAAATTAGTCCAGTTGAAGGCAACTACCCACGGAATCCGCGCAAGGATTGCGGGCCGTAGCAACACTGAAGGATGAGCTGAGACGAAAACGGGGCCTGATAGAGCAACGCAAACGCCGAAAATTGTGTTAGGGAAAACGAAAGTGAAGAAGTCGTCTTTTGTGAATAGCCAAAGATTTAGAAAGAGCTTTTCCACCGCGCGAAGAGGGCATTTGGCGCTGACCGATGGTGTTGGGGCAGTCATGATAGGAACAAATGATTGAGCTGTGCGCCGGACCGTCACTTTGCGACCTGTCAGTGGCATGAACAAAAGATGTCAGTCCGTTGGCAATGTTGGCAACTTAAATGCTATTGGTATACCATGTCGAGATTGCATCAAAACAGGAATAACGGCACCCCCTCATTAGTAAGAGTCTATAGCCTCCTAACAAGGTATCATCGAGCGGCACGTACGAATACGAATTCAATTCCTTATCGCAGTCAGACTCTACTGTGCCTCATCCTTCTCAATCTCTACATACACCGAGAAAGTGTGCCCTGGAAAGTGGGTCAGCTATCAGCTCCGGCGTTAGCGCCTGTCCTAGCTAGGTACATGGTGGACGTTTGGAATTCACTACGCCATAGCTGGGGTGAACGGCCATCCCTCGCACCCTATCGTCAAAATCTGACTAGATTGGATTTCCTCGGCCCGAGCTTCAAGCTCTTCAACGTCCCAATTTGCCCATACTAACTTCCCATGCAAGAACTTTGCCCTAGGCCGAGAGAGCCAGACCAGGAAGTTCGCCGGTAGTTGCACTGTGAAGTCAGCCGTTAGTTCAGCTTATGCAAGATTATATTAGGTAGTGACATACCTGAATCCATCGGAAGATTCTTAGGATCTGCACCTGAGCTCCTGAATATGTCCGTTTCGATCATTCCTGGATGCACAGAGGTGATGAGCAGATGCGGGTTCTCCGCAGCCAGGAACTCAAGAACCTTCACTTGCGCGACTTTCGAGGAGATGTATCCAGAGATGAATGGCGTATGTGAAGGAGGCAATAAGAGAGCACCGGCAGTGACAGCGTGGATGGCGGCATCGGGATTTGCGTGCGGGATGAACGCCTGAGCAGCAATGATAATTGACTTTACGTTCGTCTCATAGTCTCCCCACCATTCTTGTAAAGAGGCATTGATAATAGTGGACGGGGCTGAGATATGAGCCGCGTTCAAAACAAGAACGTCCCATGAACCAACCTGGGTAGCGATCTCCTTCACCTTCGTCTCGTCTGTCACCGAAACAGCAAAAACGCTGACCTTGACAGCACTTGGACTAGATCCTTCAAGGAACTTCTCTGTCTCTCGTAAAGTGAACTCAGTACGCCCAATCAGGACCAGATGCGTGGCTCCTGCCTTAGCAAATGCGATGGCGGTTGCCCGGCCAATTCCGCTTCCCTGGACCATATGAGAAGATTCTTCATGACATACCTCGAAAACATGCACTTACAGCTCCAGTAATGATGATAGTCTTGCCGGTCTGGCTAAGCTCAGCATTGGAAGGCTCAATCGCAGCGTATGTGTCGTTGTGCCAGGTAGCTGTTGGTGACGGAAATGGTGGCTGCATGATGAAAGATTGGGGGGATGTTGTGAGGAGAGAGGAAGTCGCTGGCTAAGGTTTCTTCAAAGAAAAGATAATGCGAATTAACGGGCTGAGGGTTTGGTGATTAATGAAGACCAGAGTGCGAAGCTCTTTAGCAGCGGGAGAGGCACCCAAATTAGATATAGCGTCTACTGAGACCCCAGTACCCGATTGAGATGTTGAAGGAGTTGAAACTGATGGGAGTGAATTGACGCGGGTAAGCCGGGCACTCCTTCCTTGTCAACATGGGACACAAATCGCTATCTAAAAAGCCTTTCGGATGAGGCTGACTGCATGTGCGTATATGCGGCACAGCTACTAATCGGTTCTTCACTGTCAGATTGCGGCACCTCAGTACACTGCTGTCCAGATCCACTCTTAGTAAAGGATGCCTGCATGTGTACATATTGCGGCACGATCACTAGTGTCTTTTTTACTATCAATTCGGGAACTCCTCATACAATAAGACTGACGGCATGTATATTGCGGCACAGACATTAGTGGCTTCTTTACCATCAACTCGGGAACCGCAATGTATACCGATGTTGCGGCACAGCAACTAGCCTCTTGGTATAGCGGATGCGGCACGGGCCGGGATCAACACTGCTGGAGGATTCTATTGCCCGCTCGCACGAAAGCGCAGCGCCTCGGAAAAACAACCTCCGAAACTAAGGCACATCTTTGGTTTACACTCGACAGATAATTCATCATGGCGAATTCGTAAAGGAGTTAGTTCAAATATAGCATTTGTAGTATCGGGTCAGGGCCCGATACTTGTCCATGGATCGGTTCAGGATGCGCATGTCACTCAGCGTTCCTGCTAGCACCATAATCGCCTTCATGATCAGTTTCCGCCTGCAGGCCTCTCCTGTGGATTTGGCAACTGTTCTGGTGAACATTAAATTCAAATTCAAATTTGTAGCACAGTTAAAAGCTTATCAGTACATACCCAAGTTTGTTCGCTTAACCGTGCGTATTCATCGAACGCTTCAGACCTGGTTGTACGCCCCTCTCGCCTGACCCGATTCTTCCTGGAAGCCACCACGCACTTCAGTATGGACCTCCTTTTTGCGCCACGGGGCAGCCTTGTGAACTGAAGCTAACGGGATGTCTAGAGAGCCGTCATTGCTCTCACTAAGCTGCCAGAAGTCTGTCCTCACTTGCACAACAGGCCTTGAACATCCTGACTGCCCGTGAGATGTTTTGCCTTCGGGAAAAGATTTCGATGTCCAACTTAAAGTCCAGGATTTGATCATGCGCGATGCGGAGGGTACTAACAGCTTGAATATCGGACCCATAGTGGGAAGATTGGCCGCAAGAATCCCAAGCCAGAGTTCGAGGTGACTTTGAAGAGCTACAGTCACGAGTACGCGGCTCCAGTTCATTGTTTTCGTTGATTCGACTGTAGTTACAATCCGCCATGCAGAAACACCTACAACACTGTTTGGAGAGTTAGCCAGGGTATTAGATCAGACATAATGGCCCGAGAGACCTACGCGAGACCTATGCTGAACATTGCCGTGACGAAGATCTTTTTTCTTGTCTGCAGTTGTAGTTTCCAAACCGCTGGCAAAGGAATAATGACAACCGCAAGATCCAGTGCCATGTTCACCGCCACAGACGCATATTCCTGTCGTTGGATTGGATGGCATTTTGCCAGCATTACCATTGGATCCATTGCCCACAACGCTGAGGGAGGGCTGCAGATGGTCATAAAGATAGGGATGAAGGCTATGGCGTATGCGAATGAGAGTCCCATTACAACCCAGATGGCGATGCGCAGACCACTGGGTGGAAACAAGTGAGTGTACATCCACAACATGGCCATTTTGCACGCCACGGTTGATACAGTCCATGTAATTCCGGACGAATACTGGATCAGGTGTTGCCACGAAGCTTGTTCCGGCGTTAAATCGGTATAATCTGCACCAAGGTTGCGTGGAAGAGTCATCCACGTTGTTATTTGCATTGCCATAAGACTCGCCTTAATTTATTAGTCTCTAAGAAGTTAACTTGGAGCCACGTAACATACGAATGCAATGAGAACGAGAAAGTCATCGCCACGGACTTTTCTCTTCTGGATACGAAGGCTAACAAAGCGTCCGATCAAGGTGGCGGTCGTCAAGATCGTGAAGACGATCATCCAAATGTTCAATATTCTTCCTCTCTTAGTGAAAGGCATTTTGGGTAACGGATGCGATAGTTTGGTTGGTGGCTTGCTCAAATGGCTTGCTTGAATGATCGAGCGACGTGCTGCATATTGGCTTCCATAAGAATCCAGCCACGCCACACGGCGTAGCTACACCCGACTAGCAAGGATATATATCGCTACTCCGAGCGTCATCTTGCCCACTCCCGTATCCTTGCCTCGGGCATATTTCCCAAATATAGGGCGGTTTCTCTTTCAGGTTCGACTGCATTTCCAATAACAATCACTTCCCCATCCCACAGATATCGAGCTGCCTACAAACCTCTTTCTTGCTGCCTCTTCTTCTTGCCTCCTAGTGGCTTTCATGCCCGTCTTTCTGAGCTAATCCTCGATTTTGCCTTCTGGAGTCTTCTAAGCGCTGAACTCAACATCCTGCCAACTTACTCGAGGTTCGTGAAAATTCACTCAGCGTTCCCAGCATTCTGGTCAGCCGTTCTCCAAAAATGCAACGGGTCTGGATTATCGCTTTACTTGTCTCGTCATTGTCAGCAACGCTCGGCCCATCCTCCTGCTACTGCTTTCCCGGGGACGTTTGTTGGCCTAGTGCAAGCCTATGGGGAGAGTTCAACAAAACCGTCGGCGGAAAATTGATAGTTACTACGCCTATTGCCTCCGTATGCCATGGCTACGCATATAATAAAGTCCAATGCGAGGCGCTGCAGTCAGATTGGTTCTTTCCCGAGACACACATCGCCTCATCAGCTTCGATCATGGCTCCGCTGTTCACAAACAACAGCTGCAACCCTTTCCTGCCTCCTGCTGCCCCCTGCACACTTGGAAATTATGTTAGGTATGCGGTCAGAATTCGAGACGCAACAGATGCACAGAAGACGCTGGCCTTTGCCGTAAAGTACAAAATACGCATTGTAATTCGCAATACCGGCCACGACTACAACGGCAAGTCGACTGGTGCCGGGGCTCTTTCTATTTGGTTACGGGAACTAGATACCACTACTCTTATCAAGTCATACTCTTCTCCAGGATACACTGGACGGGCTCTAAAGCTAGGCGCTGGGGTGCTTGTTCACGATGCATACAGATTTGCCAATGCAAAAAATGGAATTGTCGTAGGAGGAAACTGTCCCACAGTTGGTATTACTGGTGGACTATCGCAAGGTGGTGGCCACAGTCCACTTGCTACCAAATTCGGGCTTGCTGCTGATCAAGTACTCGAATGGCAAGTGCTGCTGGCTTCTGGGAAGATCATCACTGCCACACCTTACTCCCACGCAGATCTCTACTGGGCGCTTTCTGGTGGTGGGCCAGGGACATACGCTCTTGTGCTATCGATGACAGCCAAGCTACACTCGCCTCTATCAGTCTCAGCCGCAAAATTGACTGTTATCGCACCGACCTCTCCTGCGGGCATTGAGAATTTCTGGGAGACTGTGAAGACTTTCGTTGAGTCACTGCCCTATATGGTCGACACTGGATTGCAGGTCACTTGGCAGCTAGTGCCAGGAGCTTTCTTGGTTTCGCCGGCTACAGCAGTAGGCGTGCCCATAGCCACTCTCGACGCTGTTTTCCAGCCGACCCTAAATCGACTTATAGAAAACGGAATTCCATATGAGTATGCATCCCACGAATATGCATCCTTCCTCGAAAGCTATGAGACGGAGAGCTTGCCAGGTGCCAACGTCTCCAATTCCATTCTTGGTGGACGCCTACTTCCACGCTCAGCTGCCGAAGAAGACATCGATGATTTCATGTATGCACTACGAGCTATATACAACGCCAACTATGTCTTCTCTGGTATTGGATTGAACGTGTCACAAACTCCAGAAGCCAAAGTCGCAGCCAATCCTTATTGGCGGAAAACACTTGTCAACGCTGTCATTGGCACGTTCTACAACGACTCTAACTATGAAGTCAACTTCAACAACCAGAAGTTCATGACTCAAGTCTTGATTCCGAAGTTAGATAGTCTAACTAAGGGGCAAAGCTCGGCGTACGTGAATGAGGCCAACTTCCTAGAACCTAATTGGCAAAGAGTTTTCTACGGGAGTAATTATGGACGGTTGGCCCAGATCAAACAGCTGTACGATCCAGCCAGTGTGTTCTATGCTCTGGGTGCCGTAGGCAGCGATCGTTGGGTGCAAAAGAAGGATGGACGGCTTTGTCGGGCCTAATTACGGTCGATATCTGCAAGCAGAACGACTGGTGGAAGAAATCCAAATACGTAACTTCAATCTATATGTTTGCAATGTCTTTGTGCCTCAATAAGCTGCAGCGGTTAAAAATGAGACTTCTCATTGGATCAATGGATCTTACTGGCAGTTGCACAATCATTCACTACCAAAAATCTCTTATTGAAAGACCCTCTATTGTCGGACTCCGAAGACTGACAGCGCATAAAGATCCGTTTAGGTACTGATATGTGGAAACCCCTGGAAAAATGTGCCCAGGCCCACATCCACGGAACGCAAAGCTGTGCCGCATGGCACATCCGATCACCTTTGTGCGAATTCGTTCTTAGTGGCTATTCTAGCCACATTAGCGAACTCAAGTTTCTCGTCCTAAAATTACACCCATTGCCATCATGTGGGACATAGAACATAGAAAAACTATTGCAGCATGTATGGCAGGAATCTGCATGCATGTTTTTGTCTTCAGTCACGGTGAATGGCATTTGTGGGCACCCCGTATTCTCTTCGGGCACCTAATCTCCTCTTTTGCTGTCTTCGTTCTGCAATCTTTTGCGTGTGATACCTCCGTGGTTAGTACACGCTCATGTTTGCGCTTATGCGCCACCTATCTCTTGTCGCTCTGGGGCAGTATCTTCATCTACCGCATTTTCCTCCACCGTACTCGAAAGTTCCCCGGTCCAAGGCTTGCAGCCGTGACAAAGCTATGGCATGTCTGGCAGAGTCGCAACTCGACCAACTTTGTAGTTATGCAGAGGATGCACGAGAAGTACGGAGAAATAGTGAGAACGGGTATGTATCTATACGCGAGAACTTCAAGTCGAGATCCGCTAATCATGCGTCGCAGGTCCTAACGAGATCAATATCTTCCGGCCAGATGGTATAGAATTGCTCGATGGATACAAAAACACCAATATACGCGATGTGTGGTACGACATCTTGCATCCAAGAAAAGCGCTCGTTTTTGCGCGCAACCCAGAAGAAATACGCGCCTTACGCGGCTCGTGGAGCCAAGCGGTATCTAGCAAATGTATTTCGTACTCATAGGCACGTTCCTCGGCTTTCCACCAGTTTTGACCTAAAACAGGTCTGAACGAGTACTCGGCTCGCATCATTCGCTTGAGTGACGACCTTGTCACATGCATACGAAAGTACGCAGGCATGCCCGTCAAGGTTAATGATGTCATGTCATGGTTTTCGTTTGATGCAATGGGTGAAATTACCTTCGGCGAAGACTTCGGCATGCTGAAGGAACAAAAGAGCAACAACGAACTTGTCCATCAACGAACAGCATTAGCACTGCTCGCCCCTCTCAACGATGCGACTTGGATCGCACACTTGGGATTTTCTCTATTCCCATTCTTAGGAGTGATCAGGGGATGGTGGGCTGCTGTGCGGTTCTGTTGTGATAGAATGGAGAAAAGAATGGCGGTATGTATCCAACGAACGGTAACTGAAGATATAAAGCCACAGAGAAAAGGCTGACATTACATCAGATCAGACCGACGAAACTCGACATGTCATCCTTCTTCATCGACGAATACTGGTCGACAGCTTCTACCCGCCCACAATCGTACCGATACAACGTGCTTATGGGGAATAGCATTTCGGCCATTGTTGCTGGTAGCGACACGACGCGTGCTTCACTCATAGGTATCTGGTATTATCTTTGCAAGTTTCCTGTCCACGTCGTCAAGATCGGCGAAGAGCTTGAGAACATAGACGTCAATGATGTACAGAAGTTAGCGTCGTTGCCTCACTTAAATGCAGTAATCAAGGAAACGATGCGTCTTGCACCACCAGCTATGACAGGTAGCCCAAGAATTACAGGACCTCAAGGACTGTGGGTAGGAGAACAGTGGATCCCCGGGGGTGTAAAGGTTTTGGCGTCCAAATATGTGACACATCGCCGTAAGTTCCTAGGTTAAAAATAACAAGCGGATAAGCGCGTCCTATACTGATGTAATAAAAGTGCCTAGTGCTTTTCAGCACCCTAACGACTTCATCCCCGAGCGATGGACCACGCGCCCAGAACTTGTTTTGGATGCTCGTGCGTATGCGCCATTTAGTGTCGGTGAGTATGGACAAAACTATGATCAACGCAAGGTTGACACATTTTAGGCCCGCATCAGTGCATCGGCAAAGCAATCTCGCATTTGGAAATGCGCCTTGTGACTGCTAAAATCATTAAGACATTCCATGTGCGGTTCTCCTCTGGGTATGATCCGGAAGCATTCTGGACAGATATGAAAGACCAAGTGACGATGATGCCAGGGGACATGTTTTGTAGCTTTTCTGAACCAAATTAAAAGCGTGAAGAGATAAGGGGAGAGACAGAATTAGAACCTTCAGTGTTTATTACTAGAGACACTAGTCTATCTTTTAGCTACTTCTAAAGAAATCTTAGACCTAGGAGTAGTAGAGCTTATATTGTTGCAATTAAACTATTAAAAATTGTTAAAAGTAACTTTAAAGCCTCTAGTTTTATACAGCTTTAAAAGCTTTATACAAGGCTATATCGGGAAAAGTTTTTTTTGGTGTTGCATGCTGCGCACAGCTGCCACGCTCGTGCAACGCTCGTGCCACGTTGCCAACAAGACCTAGTGTTAAGTCGCCCTATTCCACGAGCGTGGCACAAGCCTGCAATCTTGCGCCAACGCCCACAACGACTGCAACAACCGCAACGACCCCAACGCCGCTAACAACCCCAACAACCCCAACACTCCCAACGCTTAGTATGCCTGCGATGCTTACAATGTTATATATACCTAGCACTCCTAACTTCTACAGAGCTATGTCTACGCATATAGGCTATAGTGCGCAAGGCTGTAATTATATACGTTGTTTTTATCTAACTAGTATAATATATACCTATTATTAGCCTAGTTTCCTTGCTGTAATACGCGTAGCTTGTAAGAATACTCTTATATATATTAGGAAAAAGTTTTTATCTATTAAAATAGATATTTTATACAATGCAAAATATAAGCTATAGTATAGATATAATATTTATAGTAGAGAAATATTAGTATTTTACTTCTAGAGTTTTACTTAATTAGAAGAAGTTAGAAAAGTATATAAAGTTAGCTTTATTAAAATATATAAATGTAAGAAGCTACGTCCTAAGAACTAAAGTGCTAGGTAGAATATAGATAGAATTAATAAAAAAGTAGAGGCTTTTTGCTATAAAGGTTTAAGTACTTAGAGTTTCTCTGCTAGCTAGCCTCTATAGGGATAGTATTCCTTAATAATTCTAAGGGCTTCTAGTCTAAGGATATATATAGCCTAACTTATTATATTGCCTTCTTCTCTCCTGTAAAATGCAAGTACAATGTTAATATTATAGTTTAGATTATTATATATATTTTAGGCTAGTGTAGGTTTTCTATAGGCTTGTTTTATTTGCTGTATTATAATAGAAGTGTTTAGGTTAGCTATTAGTTTTATCTTTATTACTAGTTTCTAAGCATTTAATCTTAAACTTTTCTTCTTTTAAAAATTTCTAATTATATTAGTATAAAGGTGCTGTATTTACTAGTTGCTTTTCTATAGGCTTAAGCTAATTCTTGCGTATAGTTTTTGTTGCATTTTATAGATATTCTCTAGTTAGGCTGCTGTTTTTTCTCTCTATACTTTAAGAAAGAATTGCGCTAGACTATTAAACTTACCTGCTAGCTACTATTTATCTATAATATTCTAGTATATTCTACTAGTTTTATTTTTAAAGTAATATACTTTTACTTACAATATTTGCGCGCAATATTATTACCTTAGTAATAATTAATATACTGCTATCTATAGTATAAGAAAACTCTTCTTCTATAATATTGCTTTACTTTCTTTTTTTCTTATTTACGTCTCTTAGTTGCTCTTTTAGTATAGTCTTGTTTCTAACTTCTACTTTTAAGTTGTTTTTCTAATTCTCTCTACTATCTACGCGTTGCTTGCTATAGGTAAATTCTTAAGCAAGCTAGAAACTCTCTATTGCGCGTTGCAGTTTAATAGCGCTTTCTTATCTTTAGCGCGTAAACCTTGCGTATATTTTGCTAGACCTGCTAAAACTTCTACTTATTCTTTACGCACTCTGCTTGCTTTCTCTTTGCTTTATACTAGTCTAGACTGTGTCTAGAAGCTATCTATTAGAAAAGCCTCTTACTATTATACTTCTAAAGAGTATAATTATAAGAATAAGTCTAATTCTAAGAGCCTTGCTAAGTTAGATATATATTATTCTCTTTTCTATTTTATCTATTTTGTGCTAATATATTGCAGAAACTTTACTATACTCTCTAGCCTTTTTACAGTTCCTCTTTCTATTCTAAAGTATAAACTTCTAGTACTAAAAAGTTTTTTAGCTATACTCTTAATACTATAGAGAAGATAGTCTAAAGCTATTTTAATAAAACTTATATAGAGTACGTAAAGCTTCTTAAGCCTAATAGTATTAACTGCTGCAAGTCCTAGAACAAGAAGAATAGTAGTAGCTGCTAAAGTTATAGCAAGGGCTAAAAGACTTGTTTGTCTCTAATTAAATATTTTAACTTTAGCAAGATAGAGAATCTCTACATCTTAATCTCTAAGCTATATAAGCGCAATATCTTTGCAATAGAGTCTAATCTAAATATTATTGCTAGCAAGGCTTATATTCTTAACAAGTCTATAGAGGCTGCTATCTAGAAGCATTATAATTCTAAGAAGTCTAGTTGCGCGTCCTTTATTAAGAGTTCTGCGTATTTACTTTGCAGTTTAAGTTCTTCTAAGGCTACTAAGAATTTACTTAGAAGTATTCTTAAGAAGTTAAAGACTTTTAACTATAATTTTTTTAATACTATAGTATGTTCTCTTCTTTATTTTTATTGTATTCTACTAATATTCTCTTAGTAGGACATTGTTTTAAGTATAGAGGCTATTATAGAGTATCTTGCCTAGTTTAAAAAAGCCTGTGCTACAACTAGTCTAGAGAAAATAGACAAGAATATTAAGTTTTAAAAGATAGTTAAAAGAAATACTACTAGTAGAGGCAATAGTAGTAGTAAAGTTTCTAGTAAAGATTATAGTTACAAGGGTAAAAAGTAGTAGTTGTTCTAGTATATTAGCTAGCTGTATAAAATTTCTTTAGTTGTTTAGTAGTTGCTTTTAAAGCATTATAGTTTTCTACTAGAGCTTTTAGGTCTTGTTCTTAAGTTACTTTAGTATATTTAGGCGTTACTTTATATAAAAATTTAGGTAGCACTATTTTGCACCTTTTGCTATAAAGCTATTATACTTCTGCTTTCTTGCGCTAACTTATATTGTATTTTATAAAACTTCTCTTAACTTTAGGTTGTTTATTGCTCTCTCTAATTATATCTCTTCTATATCTTAGTTTGTTACTGCTTTATCTAGAGAGTATCTAGCAGTAGAGGTAGTAGCTAATATATTATAGTTCTTAAATATTATATTTTTAGGCTTTATTCTAAACTACCTACTAATACTAATGTTTTAAATTCTAGGGCCTATATACTTTATTCTATAGGCAAATATTACTTATTTTCTACTTTAACTTTTTAAGTTCTTTACTTTCTTTATACTTTTTTAAAACTTTTAGTAGTTTATCTTTTCTTGTTCTAACTTTATTTCTCTACTTGCCTTAAGGAGGATAACTTCTTAGGCTTAGTTAAAGTTTTAGTTTAAGAAGAGAGTTCTTTTAAAGTTATTAAGTAAGTGTTTTTCTTTATCTCTTTATACTAAAGTAAATATTTTCTAATAGTTTAAGGCTTTACTGTCTTCTAGTAAAGCTAATAGTTTCTATATAGTAGCAGCGTAGCCCCTTTATTTAACTTTATAATATAGGCGGCGTCTACAGCCTCTTTTTCTAAATTCTTTAGCTACTATTTTCTCTATACTCTATTTCTTTTCCCCTTCTACTACAAT
>BLYF01000062.1:867-28856 GCA_014905255.1 Herpotrichia juniperi
AGCCACTCCAGCGCGGTCAGCGCGGTGGCCTTCTCGAGAGACGGGAAGTGGATTCAAACAGATCGAGGTGATATTGCTCTACCTTCCCCTACCATGCCATCGCCCTCAATCCCGCTTCCACCGCCGTCTCATATCGTCATTGAGGACCAGTGGATCTCTGTAGGTCGGCAGCGGTTTCTCTGGCTTCCTCCTGAGTATCGTCCGATTTGCTCTGCAATCAAAAAAGACGTAGTCTTCTTAGGACATGCTTCAGGTCGCACTACACTTCTGAAACTTCACGAACCATAGATAGACTTTTCATCGACCTCTTTTCTTCCTCTTTATTTTTCATTATCTCTCTTCCATAGAGGGGGCCGGGGAGTAGCGAGTATTTATGTTATTAGGTGGAGTTCTGGAAAGTTCTAGATACTACTAACTGCTTCGTCTTTTAGTAAGACAAGTGGGGATGACCGTCGTCGTGTTTACGCTAGTATTGTACAAACAATCATAGATTGTATTCTTTCGCGTAGGTGGACTAAATAGCGTGGTCATAGGCTTGATAGAAATGGAAGTTAGCGAGAATAGCGCGCTACTGTTATTCGATTTCAATACGTATGACAAAACTATGCCTCATCACGCGCCAAGCTAGGCAAGAATCCCCACCCTGCACGGAGAAACTCTCGAAATCCACAATCCTTGCCGAAGTGACTTCAAAACTCAAAACGCTTATTTAGAATCGATAGGGCTACCATCCTGTAGTCCCTAGATCTAAAGGCTTGTCCATATTCGTGGTAGGACAGGGGTAATGCGTTGAAACCAGATTTCGACGCCTTAACAGAATAATCGACAGCGTAGTTAATGCTATAGTATATTATTATTGCACACTAGGTCTAATGTGAAAATTGTTGAAGAACGCTAGAATATTTGCTGAAATTTTATTTATTCGCGTGGGAAAAATTTAAGATGCCAAAATGGCGAGTCCGTCTCGTTACAGAGTGGTTCTCGCTACGTAGCGGGGGATATTAATCATTTGCTGGTGTCTCGGCATCCTAGAAACTTCATATGGATCCAGCATTTTCAATTGTTAGTGTATGTGCTTGTCCCACCTTAAAGTTTCTTATATTTTAGCTTGCTAACAGTATTCCATGTATAATCTTGATCGCTCCCCAGTCGGACCTCTGAAAAGGGGGTGTTCTATATACACCAGTTTCACAACACTACTTCGAACTCACCAGCAGCATCTATATCGCAAATCTGAAACATATTAAGAAAGAATAGCAATACCAGAGTCCTGGTTATCCATTTAAAGAAATTAAACAAGAAATTGTTAGAAATGTGACGATGCTTACAGGTCTTCTGCACATACACGATGCTTTCTTGTTTTTCAAAAGTATACACTGTGGTCGAAAAGGTTGCAATATGACATTCTGAAAGAGTGATAACACGTTTTCCAGTCCGTGGGAGTTGACATTGTTCATTTTAACACGTCGATCGCACGAAATAGCGAGGTGCTCTGACAACCTAGGTGATGGTTGTAGAGCAGAAATGCTAATGAGCTGGTTGTAATTATAATCAATCCTCTTCGAATAAAACGGCCCCTCATAACGACCTGAGTCTTCTCCATTTATATTCTTCTCTTTATCAAGACCATGATTTCGACGTCTTTTCTTTTTGATGGCGACGCAAGAGCAAGTGACGGGTTATATGAAAACTCGATCATATCTTTATTTACTCAATATTAGGTCCGTGAACTTTGAACTGTGAAATAGTCAATCTGTCCTGTTCGATTTCAAGCTCTACATTATTCAGACACGACGAAGATGCTCTAAACATTCATTCACTGTCACTGAAAGTTAACAATGTATAATTTTGGATTGCCATCTGCAAAGCCTCGCGTTACTTGTACACAATGAAAGCAAAAGTTGTGAAGAAGAAACATCAGCACAATAGAGTGAAAGTAGATTCATCTTGTGATCTTAAGGTTTATAGCAACCACTATTTACTCCGACCAGTCTCCATCCCCACTCAGCTCTAACCAGAATAAAGCAAACTACCACTCAACTCTGAAGAAAAGATTTGAGTCAACAACCACAAAAGGCCAGGAAAATGAACAGCAACAACATGGCCAAGAATATCGATGCCCTTACTCACCTACCGTGCGGGCTTGTAGAGTCGGAGGAGATTCACATTGACGTCTCTGACTTCACCACATTTCGGCAGTCAGTCGATGGTCAGTTCCATGTAGAGGCAGGAACTTCAACCCGTGCTAGCCCTCTGATTCGCGCCTCTCGCTGTCCGGAAGCTGATGATGGGTTGGTTTTCCATCTTCCGTCCAACCTGCTAAGTGATCCTAACGAACCCTATCCTCTCACTCCTGGTGTTCAGTCTGATCATTTCCAAAACCGTGTTAACTCGGATCACATTCGCACGCCTACCACTCCAGTCAAACTCAACCCCTTAGCTACAGCCTTTACCCCAGGTATGCCAATGGCGTCCATTACTCCTATTCCTGCTACTCCTTCGATGACTAATTTGCCCACGACACCATCCTGCCCCGCTCGGATCTCGGCCAAGAGCATCATCAACAACCTTCTCAGCGCTAAGGCAGGCGAAGACTCTAAGTATGCCACTGTTACCATGGCATTCGTCCGTCGCTGCTGTGGACCTGCTCAAAATGAGCATCTGGAGACCAACGAGTCTGGACGGGTTGTGCTCCGTAATGACTCTCAGCTGCGTCTCCGTGGCGTGGCTCTCGGTCTCCCCAAAGAGTTTGTGGAGTGGCTGTGTGGACAGGGCGGCGAGACTCTTACCATCCGCACGTCGACTCTCTTTGAGCGCAAGTGTGCACTTAACCGTCAGTAGATCTAATCAAACCATCTTGGTGTAATTGGCATGGTGAAGGGTGACACAGCTTGGGATGGAACAAGAATGTATGGCTTCGCTGTGAAGCAAGACGCGTATTCTACCATGGTAATAAAAACGAGAAAGTGAAATCAATGAAATCATACTCAAACATATGCAGACCTAGTTTAACGTGAAAGCGACAGAACTTTTTCCCCGGACCCTGCGCTTAAATTCAACCTAACAATACAGACACGTACAGAATTCTAGAGGCCTTCCTTTGAAATCATATGCCTGTATGATCTTGTACATGTGTATCACTATTACTATTTACCATTGGAAATGCTTATAGCCCCATAGATATGATCTGTTCCTAAGTTTATTTTAGTTTGAATGGCCACATATACTTCAAACACTGCTAACCTGTCTACGAACCCTGACCCCCGGCATATACGGCACTCCATCACCCCGCTGAGGGAATGGAAGTTCCTACTCGAGGGGGCTTCTTGAGGGAAAACAAGATAAAAGACTACGTGAATCATCTTTTACGCACCTCTAGTAGGTCACTATCTGTTTTAGTGGCCGCAAACTTATACTAGAATATCTTGTGAGTGGATCAAATGATATGTGGCAATTGCCAAAGCAGTTGGCAGGAAATAATAACCGTATAAAGACAGAAGACTATCTATAGTTTTCTGTAGCAGTTTCTAAGCTATCGCTAGTAAATAAGTGAAGAACTTTTCAAGGTGATTTCAGTTCAACTAGTCCTTCCTCAAGAAAGTAAAAGGTGCTCGTAAGAGACGTCATTTTGACTACGGCAAAGGTTCGGTGGTCATTCACTTACTAATATTCTTACTAGCTTCTTCTATTCACCCTCAATTCTCAAACCGAGCCTTATATAACACCGACCCGACGAACTTTTAACACAACCACAACTTTCTTCACAATTTCGCACAACTGCCCAAAAAGATGTCTGACAATCGCACCAACGACCGCGCTGGCAACAGCCAGAACAACAATGGATATATCCCCAACCCCGCCGGCTCCAACACCTCGGCCACCAACAACCCAGCTGCTGGAAATACTAGCCTGGTCAGTGCCAGCCAAGGTGCTGCATCTTCAACCCCCGCCGGCTTGGTCGCTCAGCAAGCTCCGCTCAACCCGGGCTTGTACGCCCCGGATCCAGCGGCCCAAGTTCCGCGGGACCTTTCCGTATTCGAGATCGCGACCATCCTCATGAATCCACCCCAGGAGTTTCGGCTCTCCCCCGGTATGGTGACCATCGACATCGACTGGGCGGTTGGAAAGGCTGGCCGGGAGCGCTTCGAGATGAGCCCTCTTGAGCATCGCCTTTCTCTCGTCCAGACCGACGAGCTCTATCTACGTGGAGAGGAGGTTGGAATCTCTCCGGAGGTCCTGAAGTGGCTTCGTGGCGGCGAGAAGACGTTGGAACTCCCGGCTAGCCACTTTGGACAGTGAGGCTAACGTAAGAACAATTATCTTTATCGTAGCAGATCTAGATCTAACAATTTTTTAGGCTTTGCTGAGAGCTCTCAAAGATTGCTGTCGGATTTTCTTATCAGTATGGCGTTGGGTGTTCAGGGATTCTATTATGATACCCACTGATAGAGGCCGACTTTGTCAAACAACGGTTTAGGGGATAGGTGGTGGTTAAAATACAAGATTCGTCATAGAAAGCTTACCAGAACATGAGTGATTGAGCTTTTGTGATAGTCCGATGCCTGCCTTGCTGCGTTATCTCGATTTTCAACGTGAGACCGAGTTCTACGATAGCGGAGACTCTATCTTGCATGCACTGTGCGTTATGTTGCCTTATCAAAAGATGTGCTCTTATTTTCAGTCATGGGCTCGAAAAATGAAGCAAAAGTCTTTTAG
Organism: Herpotrichia juniperi; assembly: GCA_014905255.1. Classification (NCBI taxonomy): domain Eukaryota; kingdom Fungi; phylum Ascomycota; class Dothideomycetes; order Pleosporales; family Melanommataceae; genus Herpotrichia; species Herpotrichia juniperi. The sequence continues at coordinate 5,584 of BLYF01000062.1, forward strand.
ATATCTCGTAAATGGTCCGGCTGACTCGACGAAATGACTACGTAGCAATCTACGCCAAGTTTTTCACCACTAGAAGCACCTTCCTTTTCTCCGGGCCGCTACAACCCACTTTCACCGCGTTACTTAACCCACATTCTGGTTATTGTAGTGCAGTTCTTATTGTATTCACTACCCTTACCTGCTTGGGTTTAGCCTCACGGCCAAGCCTAGGGTAGAGTTCTGCCTATATAACCCCACTCAGACCGTCACCTCTATACAAACCTGCAATCACCACAACTTCAAATCAACTACCACACAACTACTGCCTCTTCAAAGAAATTACTCTTATTCGACAACAATATGGTCCACCAAGCCAAGAAGTACGCGGATATCAATACTGGAAAGGCGCAGGACGTAAGGTTTCCAAATTTATCTCGCTTGCAAATCCAGAATCGTACTGACTACTATTATGATGTAGGACTTCACTACCCCACACCCATTCTCGTACATGGAGCCTTCCGTCACTAGAATCGTCGCTCGCCTGCTCACTCCACTAGATGAGGCCTCCATAAAAAAGCAGAGAAGCGTAACACTCAACTTCCAATGGGCAATGAGCGTCACCGGAGAGAAAGACTTCAAGATTGTTCTCGGCAAGACCCGCAAAGTTCTACGCGACAACTCTTCGCTATACCGGTACGGCAAGAAAGCGGGTCTCCCTGTCAAGATCCTCTCCTGGCTCGCAGGCGATCCCGCCACTGAGACGCTGCGGATCCTCATCGATATCCCAGAGACCAACAACACCCACGCGTCTCCCGTTTTCTGCCCTTCGCCAATTCCCAACCCCATCTTCGTTTCCCCCGAAGTTATACATACTGTTCGCCTACTCAGGCACCCACTCGAAGAAGCCTTCAACCTGCGAAAGGCCACCATCACGCTCACGTTCCAGTGGGCGGTCAAAATTATCGGAGAAGAGAATTTCGGATATAATTTCCAGCAAGGCCGCAAGGTGATTTGTCGGGATGCTCCGCTTTGGGTTCAAAGGACGGAGGCAGGGGTGCCGAAGGTGATTTTGGCGTGGCTGGCTGGGAATCCGGATACGGAGGAGTTGGTTGTGCCGATTGAGATATTTGATGGGGAGACGTGTACTGATCCTTCGGTTTCTGGGTATTAAGAGCATCGAATATATATAATGGCATGGGAGGCATTAGGCATCGCAGCATAAGACTATGAGTTATTCTTCTTGAGACTAGCCCAGAATCAGAGATATTGTAAACGGCGATGGAATGGGGAATATACATTATGGCTTCAGAACAATCAAAAGTATAATACCTAAGCATTCACGTTCAAATGTGGTAATAAATGAAAATGAAAAGAGGCCTGCATCATACCTCATCAGAGACCGTGTATTCATGTTCCTGTGCATCATCCACTCTAGCTACAATTATATCGACCTCGTCTACCTTTCCTGACTAAACATTACCAAAGAAACAAGAGAAAAATATAAGCCCCAAAGAATTGAGCGAACGGCTGACACTATCGTATCGATATATCAAAGTTTACCTCTAATTTTCCTACTCACTCCCTCCTCTCTTCTGCTAGGCCTAATTTCTCTACATACTCCTCGAACGTTCACCGGACCCTCTCCTTATTCCATGCCTTGACTACATCGACATTAACTCACGCCTCACCAACCAGGCGGCGCACACATCCAGCTCTTCGATGCCGTACACGGTGCCTTCGTCTTCTTCGGCTTACCTGTAGACTTTGTTGAAGTAGACGTGATTGTAACTGGCGCCTTGGTGCAAAGTGGAGCTGTGAGTGTCTTTGTGCCGCAGGTATCATAGCACCTACATTTGTATCAACATAAACTTTCTATATGATGATAACAAATAGAGAGGAGCAAGTGAAAGGATGAGAAGGCAGGAAGAGGACTAGGAGCTGAGTGCTTACCCTCCATAAACAATAGTCTGGTTTCCACACATAGTCATCTTATCCACGCACATGACCATGGGACAATTTGAGGCATCAGTAATTTGTGGGGATGAGGTGATCAGGGGCTCTGTTGCGTTGCCGAATGAAGCGGTGATGCTGGCGGTTGCTGAAACCGTAGATGGAGATACGCAAAGTGGTACTGTGAAAGTGGGGACTGTTCCGCATTCGTCCCAACAGCTACGAGGTGTTAGACTGAGCTTATTGTTGAGATAGGACCTTTCGGGTGGGAAAGGCGGAGGAGAATATGTAGGTGGTGCGCGCGGTTGATTCCACACATGCATGAAGAGGGAGAATATACGTACCCGCCATATGCAACACCACATTCATTCTTCGCATTGAAGCACTTCTCTCTCGGACAAGGCCCCGTCGGCGTAGCCGCCGGACTTGCAGCAACCAAGCCCATCAACACCGATAGCAAACACGTAATGGTAGCCTTCATCTTTCTCGTGTGATGGTAATTATTTCAAAGTCGTATATTGCTTTCATAAAACGATATCGAGTGGCTGGCTCGGTATCCTTGATGTTGGAGAAATGATATTGAAAGACCGGGTAACGATCATGAAATGGTGACCGGATCTTAGAGAACTAGCGAGATGACGAAAGAGTACTCAAACCCGGGGGAGAGAATGTGATGTGTATGAATATAGAAAACAAGAAGGGCTTCAGCCCTCTGTTAAATAGGTGTTGTTGGCCGCAGATCCTGCGCACTCATACCCTTCTAGTCTTTCCATTTCCCGTGCGTGATCTTCTAACAATCGACGATTGATACGAGCCTTCTCAGACCTTGAATGCTTTTAGACCGCCTAATTGAGAAGATGGATGCCACAAAACGGAAAGTGCAGGTTCTAAACTAAGAACCGGTTTTGGCAGGTGTCAACATGTGTAGCATTCAAAAACGAAGATTTGGATTTGGCGATGTGTGACACGTGCAACGGTGTGAGCGAAGGAGGTGGAAGCGTGGGAGTGGAGTTGTGGTGTCCAAGTCACATTCCAAAGGAAGAGAAAGGCTAAGCGAGATTTTAACAGCTTGAAATAGCAAGGATGATCATTCCAAGCCTGATTGTGGCGGATGCAAGGTGCATGTCTTAGAGTGTTGGGCGTGTAAGGCGAAGATGTGTATAGGAGGTGGTAATAGTTTAGTGCAACCGCTGGAGCTAAGGCGAAGACACGGAAATCTGAGTTGGGAAATTATTAGCTCGTCTTACTTTAATCAGGGTACTTGGGGTTTGGTTTTAAGCTCTTGCAAGTTTTTGTTACTAGTAATCAACCTGTTGCATTCCACAAGTATGTCCACATGAGCCAAGGCCTGCCCATATCAATTTCCAGGTTATTCACATCCAGCAACCCAGATAGTCCGTCCGCCAGAACATCTCTTGGGATCATCTATCAGCAAGGGAGTCGTTTCGGTAGTCGGAAGAGCTGCAAAGGGAGCTCATCTTTTTCTCTTGGCAAATGTTCAATTAGGCTTTAGGGAGGATGCGACCTAAGTGAGATCTCCTCGAAAGAGAGACATATTTCATCCGTTTGGTGGACGGCTATCATAACAGTCTGTCGTCATTGACTTTTTACCTACCAATAAAACAGGATTTGATGATAAATATCGGCACCTCCATGTGGGTCTGATGGGTTAGAGTGACATGTTGTAATATGCGGCGACGTCGCAAGCGATCCTGCAGTCTGTGGAGACGCACAACAGGTGCGGTGCTCTCATTGAGGTAACGTAAAAAGTGAAACGGGGGGATGGTATGGTAATGTATGGTAATGTGCCTTTCCGCGGAGAGACATCAGCACATACCGATCAAAATCGTCTCGCCTCTTCGACCCACCATTGGACACACGGACAGTAGTAAACGGGAGAATAGTGCGAAGTGATAAATGTAGAAATGATAGACGAACATAGAATTTAAGTGGTCGCATAGATCCGCCTCGGACGAAGCCTGAATATCTTGTTGTGGTTGTTGATAGATGCTCTGATTGACCTGGCGTGTGAAACCGACGCTAGATATCGATCGCCCAATGAAGTATTTGAATATGAACAAGACAACGACGGAGACAAATACGATTGGGTTCAATCTATAATTCGCTCAGTCTATCTTGATTTTGAGATACACAGGACATCTGAGTCAAGGAACTCATCCTTATGAGCCTTCTCTCTCAGCTCGATCCGTCACCTATCTACAGAATATGTCTTGCCTACTTTTGTTCAGACCAACGAACTCTCTGCCCTCAGCTCCGTCCCAACCATAGGAGCAGCCCTCCGATACCAACTCTCATGCGTGTAGTCCTTACTCGGCCCTGTCGCCACATACGTAATTCCAAAAGTCTCCAAGCTCGCACCCCTAAATCTGAACTCGCAACTATTTTTGTACGTATCCGGACTACACCAATGACTCCCCTTCGCAATCCAACCATGTTCGTCATCATTCGGCTTCTCGAACTCCCACTTGTTGAAGAAGTTGCCTACACTTTCATTGTCCTTCTCGGAAGTGAACCAGGCGGTGATGGCATCGGTGGCTTCGTTGTAGCGGTATACGTAGCGTCTAGTTGCGGGGAATGTGAAACCGTTGTCCATTTTGAGGGTTCCTTCTTCCATGTAGAGATATTCGGCGGAGTAGGTAGGGTCTGTTGGAACTCGGGGATGGAAGTGTGCTGTGCCTTTGAATGTGCCGCCTGGCATGGCAGAGTGCCTAGAGTCGATTTTGCGCTCGAGGGTCCAGCTGCCTTGCATGCCGCGGAAAGTAGCAGCTGCGGCAAAACGGCCCTGCTTTGAGTCTTTAAGCACGTTTGCGACTTCAGAGAGGACTTTCTGAGCTTCAAATGTGTCGCAAGCTGGGCCTGCGTAACGCGCTGGGAATGTAGGGCCAGCTTGGCCAGCGAAACTAGAGTCGCTTCGCGAGATCCCGGCAAGACGGGATATCTCTTCGATTAGACCGACATAGTCTGACATCCAAAACTGGGGGATGTCGAGATCGCGAGCGAGAATGCTTTTGCGGAGGGAAATTTGCTCTGTAGGCGAGTAGAGCGATGAATCGCTAGGAGTTGCACCAGCCCACGCTTCAGCAATCAAGTGTGACTGCGCTTCCATTACGCCCCAGTATGGACCTTCGTAGAAGCCTACAAAAGCAAGCTCTTTCTTGAAATTAGAGCCTGCATTGAAGATCGAGCCTTTCCCAAGAACCAGTGGAAGTCGAGAGCAATCTGGATCGAATTGCAAATCCGTCTTGACCACGTCGGACAAGTAACTCAAGTTGATACCATAGCCCGTGGCGTCGATAACCGCTGCTACATTTTCCACTTTGTAGACATTATTACTCTGCAGGTTGTTAATCCTAATTGTAGATAGCAATGAACACACAGTATAACTTACGTCTTCCGCTTTTGTCGCCCACGGAGCTTTTGGCATTACTTCAACCTCCTGTTGAGCGATTGTAGAAGCGTAGCCTTGCTTCGTGACAATAAGTCCGCTTCTCACAAATTCCGAATACATATCAGATATTCCTGTATACGATGGGTAATGAATATGCTCTTGTCTATACACCAAATCTGCGCTACCCAGATTGCGTTGATCACCGCCAATGCAGGAACGAATGAAATCGTGACCTTTCTTCGCCTTTTCTGGTGGTACCTTGCCATTCGAGGCAGATATCGCACCCTCGCCTCTCCTCGAGAGATTGTATAGGACGAGATCGAGAGGAAGGAAGTGAGGCGCAAGATGGAAGTCCTGCTTTGCCGCATTATACGGTTCTTGTGGTAGGTATCGGGGTAGAATGTAAAAGGGGCGGTTGACGATGTGCACGATTTTGTTGTTTGCCCACGCAGGCTTCTTACCAGGCGTGTGCTTTGCGTTCGACAGCTGGAAGGCAGCTGTAGCGGCGGCTTCTGATCCGCTGATTCCTCCGCCTATGATGACAATATTGCCTGAGCTAGTATTCAGTGAAGATACGTCTCGGAACTTGGCAGAATGCTGTATGTTCGCGCTAGCCGGCGTACCGTCTTTGATCCAGTTATGTGATGCGTGGTACGGTTGGCCGAAGAATCCGCTAGCGATGATAAGATGATCAAACTCGTCCTTTTGCTCCTTTTGCGAGGCCTTGTCAAAGGATGATATGCTCCATTTCCGAGACGCTGATAGGAATACTGGTTCCACAATGTCAGCCTTGGTCACTTCTCGGTTGCAGAAGATGGTTCCGTCTGGGATAAACTTGTCCGCATAATCTTGGAGATATCTGCCAACCTGCCATGCTTTTGGAAACATTGGAAGTGGAGTTGTAGCTGTAGGGATTGCGTTTTCCTTGTCCCCGTCTTCAAGGGTCACAGATTGCCACGACAAGTCTGAGAATGCCACTGTGAATCGCGACAAATTCGTCCTCATGTGCGGACTACATTTGTCGCCCTCCTCGTCCTTCTGAGCCCTCCACATCCCGCCTACTCGCTCGGCTGCTTCGAAGACGGTGACTTTGAAATGCTTGCCGCCTCCATACTGGAGAAGTGTTTTGGCAGCGACCAACCCAGCTGGCCCGCCACCGATAATTAGGATGGACTTCATGGAGCCGAATTGTAAAAAAGGCGGCTGTGTCGCGTAGTCCCGTGAGTGGCTGCCTCGAGAACAAACGTTGATTCGGAGCGGCAAGCGGAGCCTGCGATTGCTGCGGAGAAAATCTGCGAAAACGCGGGGTGGTATTCAGAAGAATTGGACTGCTGAGAATGATGGATCTGGTAAGACAACTCAAGGCATCGAGGTAATGTTTAGGGGAATATGGAAATGTTGTGTCTTCCCTGTCCTGAATGCAGGCCCGAGGAAACTCGTGGGGTTGATTGCGATAGTGTGGCCACAGATGTTGACAGGCGGTCATAGCGCCTCTGATAGAACTAACGAATGGCGAACGAGAATGGGGGACACCACTAGCAATATGATTTGTAACAACACCTGAATGGGAGCACATAAGGATACACCGCCGTTGCAGTGGCTATAGGATACTTATAATGTTGAGACTGAGCGTTTCGCTTAGAAACACGGCTTTCAAGGTCTAGATTATGGACCTGGATTCGCAGGCCTCAGTGTGATCCTGTTTCGCGCTTCACACTGATTAACATAAGACTCTCGACGCCCACATTTGCTATCAATCATCTGCTCCAAAGTGGCGCTCTCTTCAAGTCTGTTGGGTATATGTCTGAGGACAGATGCTGCAGTGCCGTTCTATCCGATGGGCGTGCTCAGGAGGTCAAGACGCCCGAGTTGATCAATGAGCTCTTCATCGAGTCGAACTGCGTCTTGCCATACTGTTTAGATACAGATTAGTACAACTCAAATAGGTAATGACGATGTAGTAGGCATACAGAAATCAAGTAACGGATGTGACCCTACGATTAATCAGCCGTCAAGACACAAGTAGATGAAAGCTGAGTAGCCCTTACAAGGTCGGTAACATTGCTGTGCTGCTCAAACTCTCTTCTCGCAAACTGTCGCATGTCGTTCCTTGTAGCAGTATCTGGAATGCCTGGAGTAGTTAGGAATGATGAACTGGGGTAAGCGAAGACGTGCGAGTGCAACCTGCTGTACTTCTCAATATGTCCCTCCACAGTGCTAGTGCACGTTGTCTCTGGATAAACTACAACTTTTGTCAGCACACTATGAGAGTCTATCGTGGGAGCTGAGACAGACGTGGTCCAGGCCTAGGGGCGCCTTCCCTCGAGCGCGGAAGCGGGAAGGCAGTTTGGCAGCTACGGTGGCATAGCTGCGCATCATTCCATCAAAGTCTCTACTCTTGATGTCGTCCTGGTTCAATCAGAAGCAATTGAGAGCAGAAACGGCCTTGGTTGAACAATATCGAGTTCGTGAGGCGTGAATGCAGCTAGGCAGAGCAAAGATGCTAACGGCTGACCAATGATGATGCACTGTCCTTTCTCTGCCAAGATGCTTATGACCGCCTCGGCAGAACGCGTCTCCCCACATTACGTGGAATCCTGCAAACGCGCCAACATCTGCATTGAAGCGCGAAGTTCGCTATCATGGCCCTACGCTCTCGATCTAATCAACAACGCAATTCAATCAAGAACAGTGATCTCTCTCCCTCTGTCAACATGCTCAAGCCCATGACACCCATCGAGCGCGCCATCAGTATCCAGAGCCACTTCAACGAGAACGACGAGAACTTCACCTTCGGCGCCCCGGACTACAACATCAAAATCGAGTTTTGGCGCCCAAATGAAAGCAAGATGGATGAGAGCGAGCCAATTCTCGAAGAATGCCTCAAGCTCATCGAGTCTACGTCCAAGGCCGACTACAAAGCCTCAAGCATGGGTTGGCACCCCGCAGAGAAGAAGAAAGAGATGCAGGACAAGGCCATGTGCTACCTGCTCGTTCGCCGCGTCCCAAATACCGACGGCCAAGAAGTTGAGAAGGAATTGCCCGACTATATGAAAATCCTCGGCTTCCTCTCCTTCATGTACACCAACGACGATCCACCGCATGAGGAGCGAGAAGTCCTCTATATCTACGAAATCCACCTTGCTGAGCAGCTTCGGGGCTTTGGGCTGGGCAAGCTCTTGATAAAGATTGCGGAAGAGGCAGCACGCAAGATGAGCATTTCCAAGACAATGCTCACTGTTTTCTCTAGCAACAAGGGGGCAAGGAAACTCTACGAGAGGCTGGGATACGGGAAAGATGCGTGCAGTCCGGCGGATCGCAAGACCAGGGGTAGGGTCATTGAGGCCGACTATATCATCATGAGCAAGGAGGGGAAGTGAGCGGAGGGTTGGGTGGGGACATTTGCATTCTAGGCGTTCTATACCCCCATGGAATCATCAGCGCAGGCGAATAGGCTCTGGCGGTCTATTAGCCTGCCTCCAGTTTCATTACATCTCATACTTCTTATTTTCAAATGCATCTGCATCTCTCGTGTGTTGCTTTCAGCGGCATCATAGTCAGGCGCTTTATACCAAATTAGCATCAGTGCGAGCGGGAAAGGGTAGGTTGTTAGGTCTACTGTCCATCCCATCGTATCTCAATCTCTTCCTTCTTAATCGAACTACGCAGCCTTTTTTTTTAAGCTCTTCAAGTTTGCTCAAATTCTTATCTTGCTTGACTATGCATGCCCTTCCCAACACTGACCCGCCCCTCGCAAATTCCCCAAAGTCGCATTCTTGCCAGGACAGTCCAATCGGACCCTATTGTTACTTTTGCCAATATTCATTGTCTCAGTCACATCGCATCGCTTCTAGGCCGACACCACGCTAACCACCTCCGTTAGCCCTTCGCGCCATTGAGTCCTTGTCCCTCCCCCTCCTTCACTGCCTCTCCTCTCTTATGTCCCTCTTTCACATCAACCTCATCTTTCTATACCCAGGAATCCCCCAAAGCCGTTACTGTCTCGCTTCTTCTCTTCTATAAACACAAGGCAGGAGTGTCCTTCGAGGCATCTCGGGGCTGACCTCTTCCACCTCATCGGTTGGGGAGGGTGTCGAGCCCTCCCTGATGAGGGTGGGATCCAGGTCAACTTTGAGAAGATCACCAGTGCTGAGCTCAGCCCTGGCTTCAATGCCATCACCTGCAGTGCCGCCGAGCCCGCATAAGATCGTAGTACTCATTGATAAGTAAAACTCCTCCTCGCACACTTGGCGATGTGAACTGCGCTGACAAAAAAAGTGAGAGAGGGCTTGAACCATTCCTGACTGAGAAGGTTCTGTGCTGAGACTGGCTTAAAAAGCTCGTGTCATGGCTATCGAAGGTCCTGCGCCTGACCCGCGCGCTTCAACATAATCGTAGGGCCCGGTTGCGGTGGCTCTTTCTTGAGCACCGCAACCGAATTGTCGTGAAAGGATCGCGACACTCTGGGCCGTTGTGAAGGACCGAGATATTTGTGTAAGTTTATTCCCACCTTCCACCTCGACCGCCGCCTCCAGCATAATGACACACACTGACACTTCCTCTCCGCCTCTAGCAGAATGAAGTCCCAGACATCGAAAATAGTGTGTCGCTCGGCAGTTCAAACATTTCACTAGCCGTGGAGGGTCCTCTAAAGAACCTTGAAGGCAATGAACAACATAGTTGAAGTTGGTGGCACAGTAAGTGTATTCCTCTCCTCCTCTTCTGTCCACCCAATTTCCTGCTGTCCCTTCTTACCTTCCTCAACGGACCATCACTGACGCCCAATTCGCAGTAAAAGCAAGAAAATTACAAGTAAAAGCCTGTCCCGTACGCGGCTGCGGCAGTGGTTCTTCCACCATACCTACAATACTCAAGGACTTTCGACTTGCATTCCGGGTACTGTAGACAGCAGGCATGCCACTGCCTGTCCAGAATCTGAACATCATCAGTCGTCCTCCCGTCACTCCCAACTGCTACAACGCTCGCGCAGTTCTCACGTCACTCCGAGTCAATGTCAACAGTTTCCAGCACGCTGACAAAAACCCGCGAAGTCTTTGAAGTGGAAATAGTACGTATATCTTTCCTTTGTTCTCATATGCCTTACAGGATAACCGTCACTAATATCTTCCTCAGAGTAAGCCAAAGATACGAAAGAAAGTATTGCGGCCTCGACTAACGACTGGGTCGGACAACATGAAACATATACTAACAAAACGATTTGGGTGCTTTTTGGAGCAATTCCGAATTGTGCCTTCGAACATCTCTCTCGATCTCTAACCCTGTTTTATGTGGCAGATTTCCGGGGTTCTTCATCTATAGGAGCTGGCGGCTCGATTGAGCGCTCCAGCTCATTCATCCACTGCCTGTGGATGACCTGTTTGGAAGACTTACAAGATCCCACGATGACGCCATTCATGGCGCCGAACACTGCTATTTTAGTCGGCTGGCTGGTACGTCTTTTTCCGCTTCTTCTTGCGCGTCTTCCCATTCGCATGCTAACTTATTTATCTGAAGTGTATGGTTTCAGTCAGCACACCTTCAAGCCACCACGGCACCCCCAATAGTATACGCAACACTCGTTCCGGCAGCACCATCCTCCAACGCCAAAATTGTCGTATCTCGAAAACCCAAAGTTCCCCTCTTGTGCAACGGACAACATCCGGACGAATAGCTGGAACCGTCACTCCTTCCCCACCGTCGGCAGCGTTTTCAACAACTCACTCAGATCCCCACACTGTCACCAAGCACTCTGCACACATCGTGCCTGCAGTCTTGGATCGATTTCGAAACACTGAACGGAGTATAGCTTATGAGCACCTGATCCGGGTCTGTCCCATTTGGGCTGGCATGCTCCAGTGAATTTATTTCTACGAGGCGTGTTGGCTCAAGTAAAGTCTATGTACTCCACGAACCAAGCCTACGGACTTCGAATCGCCGCACACACTCAAGATCAATGCCTGGTGAGAGGACTTCACCTCGAAGATTCAAGCGGTTGACGATGGCCCGAAGATACAGAAGCTCGGAGAAGACTTTCACCACGAACAAGATGGAGGTCGCTGGGTCCTTGATGTCTATAGGTAGCCCTTGGGTAAGTTCTCTTTCCATCACTTACCTCTCTTGGGGTGCTTGTGTTAACCATTTGGCAACAGCAAACCTATGACCGCCGGTCTGGCGAGGCCTCATCGACAACCTACAACTGTAGCCGGCTGCGATGAGGTGGTCAGAGGCCGGCATAATCTGTGACGGTCTATACAATACCTCTTACTTGAATGAGTAAAAGAGTTCTCTTTTGCTTCACATAATCTGCCGGTATATCATTTTCTTTGGCCCTCATCGCAGTCGGGATGCCTGCATGAGAGATGCACTAGCATCTGGCTCATACTATAACCCGGCTGCGATGAGGTGGACAGAGGCCGGCGTTTTTCGCCGGTACATCATTTTCTCTGGCCCTCACCGTAGTCGGGGATGCCTACTTGGCAGACACATTATAACCTATGTCTTGCCCCCACAGCAATGTAATCGGCTGCGAGGAGGTGGACAGAGGCTGACACTTATGTCGGTATATCCTTTTCTCTGGCCCTCATCGCAGTCGGGGCTGAGCTCAACTTCCCACGTCTAGTTGCTGCAGGCTTACCGGTGATCGTCAGGACGTTCCTGCGATTAATGGATAGTGCCCGTGTCGGGCTGTACCCTCCACACGGATATGAAGAGACAAATGACCACCGGAACCGAGCCTCTGCATATGATCGGTGTACCACCGTATAACTCGCCGTTCTCGTATCAAAATGTGCTTGGTCACGTTAAGCGAATGATCGAGGTCTGGTATAACTAGACGTGTACCAACGATCATTGTTGCACCGTTCTGCTGCTGCTCTGCAGGATCGCCTGTTTACTGTCTGGACTCTTTCAACTTTTTACCCTCTGACTAAGTGACCTTGGGCTGCTGGCATGGCAGCACTCGAGAACGTCTTTCCGCAGCGGATGTGCCACAAAGAGCGTCTTTTTTCTTCTTCTCTTCCAGAGCCGTGGACTATCCTAACAACGGATTTCCTGCCATCATGGATCGCGACCTGAAGCCTAAAACTTCACTTCTCTCCACCCATATTTGAGATATCTCTATCAGGCAACGTCGCAATAGCCACAAAGATGCCTCAGCTGCATTCCTCAGGTTCCTCTCTTCTCTTTAGTTCTTCCATTCCCCTAAGCTTAACAGCCTTGTTATTTACTGGGTCGAAACCGTCACCAAACTGCCTCATCCCATTACGGGTATAATATCCCCCGAGGAGTTCGCAACAATTCCAAGCAAGACCTGTATTATTTTATTAGCCTCGCAGCTTTGGGAGCAATTCGTCCGCCCTAGCATCTTTGGTGGATATGAATGGACGAGGACGACCTGGCTCCTGCCCGTCATATTCGAGCACTCTTACCAATATGCTTCCCGGGGCCTTTTACCCGTCGTTACCAGCTGCGATCAAGTGGATAGAGGCCAACATAGTCGGTATACTATGACATCTAGCTCTCACTCAGTCAAGAGCCAATCCGCGACATCTATTCATCCCGGATTCTCAATATCTCCGTCGCTAGTCGTCGCGTAGCTTGGTCGGGTCCGGGGTCAATTTCTTTCGTTAAGGACGCTGCTCTACATGTTAGAGCTCTTATAGATGAGAGCAAAATCCGTTGAACAGAACCCGTCGATCCAACCCCAATGGTGGCTTCCAGTAGCACATTCGATGGTATCACCAAGTACAACCATCGCATTAGTCGTACCGCTCCTATCAATAACGAAGACAACGCTACCAATCAAGACTCAGATTAATTACAAAGTTCTCATACGACTCGGGAGAGAGGCTGTGATGAGACTCGCGTTTCGTAAATCTGACGACCTCTCCGCCTGCCACTCGCAAAGACAAGAATACCCATACCATGAGTTTCGGCTCTCCGGTGCTGCCTTCTAACTTTAGGAAAGAAGCTATGCAATGTTCGATGCGGAGTTTTTGGGCAGTTCTTCAGTCCAACCGCACCCTCGCCAGAACTGCATGAATATTGACGTCAATGACCAATATTTGAGTTCGGGTTAGCACGAGACGCTGTATACCAAGACCAAGGAGATCGAAGGGCAGCGCCAGCGGAGGAATGAACCATTTCGCCACCCTCGACAAAAGGAGCACAACCATCTGCAACGATTAAGACTCCTTTTACAGAGAACCAAGACCACTTCATCATGAACTTCAATACGAAGATCGCTGAGACCCGCGAAGCTGCATGATCCAGCCACTCTGTTCAACTAAGAGACCTGATCGGACTGCCGCAGTCGAGACTTGCGACCGCCAACAGCGATCGTGGACTACGTGAGTTTTTCACGAGGTGCTATCAGATTTTCAGCAGTAACGAAGCCTGCTCAATTCGAATCTCCCGCTACCGACAACCAAGTCGAGAAACTTCTTCGGAAAACCTTCACATCCGTTGAAGATGGTACTAGCGAACGAGAATTATAGAACGACGCCTCCATGTATACTCCGAGTAGGAAGCTCTCATTCGACGGCGATCGTTGTCTTGAGGCATATATGTCGATATCGCCAACGACTTTCATTTCAACTCCCAGCACCATACAGTTATCCTCGGAACTAGGTGGGGGTCCAGTAATTACTTGACCGCCTATACATCATAGTCAACGTGGATGTCTCGAGATATTGTTTACAATGGAGTGTCGGATCACTTCCTGTACAACTCTCACAACCTTGACTTGCACCCTACGGTTATCCTCGGAATTGGGTGGGGGTCCAGATTACTGGCCCGCCCAACCAGCCCAGCGATACTGGGCATGGGGTCAGGTAGCTCCAGCTGTGAGGGCCACAACCGAAACAACACCCCAGAGCGAGTCGTCGCCGGTTGATAACTGGCGGATATCGATCCCCAGGACATCCGAGGTCTGATAAACGAGGAGTTGTATATCAAGGTTTGCTGCCTGAGATTACATTACAAGTGGCGTTGATCACAAGGATGACGACCTCGAACTTGGTGTACTAGCTGCCGATAGTCGCTAGTGGTGCCGACGCAGGTTTTCTGCTGATAGGGCGGTTTTGGCGGCGGGATTCTCGCTGATAGGAGCGTACCGATACCACCAAGATCCTCCCTGAGGTGCTTGTTGATAAGCTCAAGGGACGCCACCTCCCAAGAACGCCGCTGATTGCAACAATGCTCTTCATGAATTCTCGCCCTTGTCTAGCAAGACGTCAGACCATATCAATACATTCAGCATAGAGAGTATATGTGTTGGTCTCAACTGAGCTCTTACGGACGGCGCCCACAATGGCTCGAAAACTCGCTAAACAGAACTCGAACTTGTCCGAGTCATCGCTCTCATCAGTTACTAAGGACCTCACCTCACCTCATGTTAAAGTTGAGAGCGACGGGAAGCACAAGGGGCTACTCTGACAATTGAAGAACGGAATATTTTGGCTATGTCGACAAGGCTACTCTGATAATAAAGGGGGTCTGATTCTTGACTCGGTGCAAGACCCTCTGCATCAAGCTGTACAACTTCGAGATGCTATGCTACCATCAACCAGCTTCCTCGTGTTTCCGCTCCTTCAAAGGGTGGATAAGCAACTCATCTATCGAACATCCAAGGATTTTTTTTGACACTATTTCCTTAGTCGAGAAGAAGAACTGCATCGGCGTCTGCACGAACACCTGCCACGTGTTCGCCGCAGGTCAGGAGCCTTGCTGTCAACATTACTATGACGACTCTGCGTTGCGGCTCATTGTCCGTCTTGTGTTGGTTTTCAATGGCTTTCTTTAAGAAAAAGATGAGATTGAGCTGATTGGGAGGTAATAGACAGAGAGGCAGCGACAGGGAAATAGCAGCAGCCGCACACCGCCCAGATATACATGTAGCATACGATACCTATGCCAGCTAGCTCTAGCAACCACAATCTAGTCTACCTTTCTGCTATACAAAACTTGTTTCTCTGAACGGATTGAATCTTGCGAGGCTGTAACTGAGAAGCCCTGGCCTTCATCGCTAACTCTAGAAACTACCCGCAAAAGATACTCCGAGATCCAAAAGAACATGGTAGCTGAGGCTCTCAGCATTGTGGTATACTCACAGAGCCATGCTTGCAATCTGACAAGCTGTCCTTTCTATTTTAACCCATGGAACCCTTTGGAAATAAGATATTACTGCTATCAGATAGCGACTTGCTGCTTACTGTCAACACGCAAAAATTAAAGACATTTAACAAATACGGCGTGCCTAGGATCAGGAGTTTGTATGCATATCTGACGATTTATCAATTGCTTGAAGGAGCGCGTTTGGATTTGGTTAATTCTATTTGTGAACTACTTTGCATGCTCCGCTCTCAATGGGTAAATCCACGCCCAAATCTCGGTCGCTCCTCTTCCCTATTCCATCTTCTCCACCGAAACCGTCGTGTACACATTATCCTTCGTCGCCCTACTGTACGGACACACCTGCCTCGCCTTACTAACCACCTTGTCAAGATCCTCTTTCTCTAAGCCCCGAACCTTAACCTTCAACTCAACCCTTAAGCCCATATCCAAATCTTTCATACTCCCAACAAGATGTACCGTCGCTTCTACCACGCTATCCTCAGGCTCCGAAGGCATTTTTACGCCAACAGAAGGCGCTACCGCGTTCATGGCAGACTGGAAACACGCGCCGTAGCCAGCGGCGAAGAGTTCTTCTGGGTTGGTTTTCCCGGCGTCGCCTTTGCCGCCGAGCGCTTTGGCCATGGTGAGGTCGATTTTGAGGTCATCGCCCTCTACATGTCTAGTGGAACTTCAGTTTTGTTTGCTGGGAGGATGGGGAGGAAGAGGGAGACATACCCGACTCGAGCGCCTACGACTTTAGCATGTGCAGCATATAGACTTGGAGCAGTCTCGGTGTTCAGGAAGCGGCGCTGGACTGCCGAAAAGGTTCTGGGGGAGATGCGCATCGTGCTGCGGAGAGCAGGTGCGAGGATTCGGGAAGCCATTCTTGATGTTCGATTTTTTAGTTGTCTGTACGGTGATTCAATTGGGTTGGGTATAAGGTCAATAAATATATGTTAGGTTGTGTTTGAGAAGAGAAGAAATACTTCATTTTCTTTTTATCGTGACGTTCTTAAAGTCAATGACGTGTGTACCTTGCCCTAAACTCTGAAAGGCCCAGCGTGCGGATCTCCCGCTGCAGATGCATAGGCTAAGAGACCGAAATCCGGGGTAATCCATCTTGCACATGAAAAAGGACAGCAACAGTTATATAAATAGAAAATATTGCATGCCTTTCACCATGAGCATTGTCTATGAGTGCGTAGTCACTATAAGAAAGCATCGTCAAGAAAACAACACAATCCCACCACAACAGCAGCGAACATGCGGTTTAACGTCATGATCAATCTGAAGCATTTGCATATCTAATTCATCTCCTACCCATACTCTCAGCACTTTTCATATCCTGGATACATTCTCCTACCCGTCTCATCCAGCCTCTTCACCCGCCTACTGATCACTAAATCCCAACACTAAACCCGCCCACTTCATAATCGCCGCACTCCCCACCATCGCCGCACACACGCCCGCAAAGACCCGTATCAACAACGTCCGGTTTCCGGACGCACCACTCTTTTTAATTGTCTTCGAAAACGTCATGTACAGTAGGACTTGAAGCAAATTCGCAAACCCAACACACATAGTCCCGATGATCCAGCGGGCACAGAAGTTATCAAAAAGTGCCGTTTCAGGAACGGCGGGTGTCAAGACACAGAGTGCAGCCGACATCTTCCCATGGCTAACAATGTATTGTGGAGGAATGGTAACACCAGCCGACTCGGCTGAGGGTGTCCCATTTGCTTGAGTGCCACTCTTTCCCTGATGAATATTCAACTGCATCTTCAATTCATAGCAATCAAACGCAAGCTTCCGATGCGATATCCATGTCTGCCACATGTAGACGCCGAAGATGGCGACCCAAACCGCAAATTGGAGTATTCGTAACAACCAGTGAATGGGTGCTATGTCGTGTTCGAGCTTCCTGAGGAAGGGGTCGCCGCGGATGTTGGGTTGAGAACCGTTGGGTTGCGTGCTGAAGAAGTCGAAGACACGGGTATGCCAACGCTTCTTAGTAGGAACGGGCAATGGCGAAGGGGGCTGGATGACTGGGAGGAGCGTTTTGGGTGCGCCGGTGGGGCGACGGGAGATTCGTGCTGGTCGTTGTTTTGTGGGTGTCAGATTTCTGTTGAGAGGCTCCCGGGTGCTGGAAGTTTGGGAAGGTCGAGGTCGCTGAGTATGAGATTGAGGTGCGTACGACTGGAGTGTCCGCTGTTGTTGCTCGGTAGGGCTTCGGCATTGTCGACTGTTTGATCCAAATTGAAAATATTGACCCATCTCAGCGCTATGTCGAGTTCGTTTGCTGGAGAACGTGGAGGAGCCCTGGGACGAATGGCGATGAAGGCCATCAGATCCGACTTGCGAGCCATTTTGCGAGCCCTGGTGAGATCCATTCTGAGAGCCATGCTGCGACCCTTGCTCAATCTCAAGCTCGATATCCTCGAAAATGTCTTCATCTGCATTGTTCCTTGGTGCAACGGGATACGTATCTCTCAGTGCTGAGCGACCATTCAAGGCGGGGTTTCGCTGGTGATAGGGATTGCGAGATATATGAGATCGCTCACGCTTCCTCGGATCGATGAATTGAGCTCTGCTCTCTTGTCCTACACTGGGCAACGTTAACCCTGCGTCGCTTGTAGTGAATTGAGAGTTTGCATTAGTTGCTCTAGCGCTGTAGAGAGCATCTTGCGTAGAGCTCATAGCCCAATTGCGATGGGATGGGCCCTGAATACTCCCATCTAGCCGCCGCATCTGTGCAGCCCTCGCCGTATGATCAACCACGGCCACATTCAGCATAGCGCCCAGTTCATATTGCTCACTGTATGGGTTTTGGCTAATGGTTCGTAATATTGCTGGTGGCTGATTGATGAAGCCTTGCGTCGTATGGTCATCGATGATATGCTCGCTGCTATGACCGGTACTGTTCGAATCTGATCGACTCCGTGGTTGGAGAAATGGAGGGTAAGACGGTCTAGTTCGTATTGGAGGAACTGTAGCACTGTTACGAGTTCTTTGTATTCGGGATTGAAGAGTCGCAGGACCGGATCTTCTTCGCTCGAGTTGACTACGCTCGGATTTCACAGATTTCTGTACATGTTGTTAGCGCGTTACAACACGCGTCTTGCAGGCACTCATGAGACTAACCACAGGTCCCTTTCCCTTTTCCTGCCTCCTCTGCTGTTGTTGAAGATCTTTTAGTTGTTCTTGATATGTCTGGTCATTGTGCTCCTCTTGTGTAGTTGGTGTCTCGGTGGCAGCCTCTGCCTCTGGGGCCTCTGGGATCTGCACCATTTCCCCTGGCGACCGCGGAGCGCCAGATTCGGACATGCTGCACTGAAAGATGAGTCGATTAGAGTGTAGGTGTAATGAAGACCGTTAGCATAACAAGCATTCGCCTCCCGCGAATGCGGGATGCGGGGTTTGAAAGTATGCAGAGAACCATGTTGACATGAACTATGGACTGGGGCGGAGCATGATGCCAGCCTTGGTAGGCTATCTCGATATCGTCGGTTCTGATTGTGGTTGAGAAAGGCGTAGCCATGTTCCGCACCGGCCTCCACATAAGTGATATTTTTGAGTGCGCCCTCACCTATGCTGAAGTGAATCAATACCAATGCTCCGGGTCTTTCAATCATACGAGTTATTAGTAGCTGCGCAGAAGTTGAACTTCTGTTGATAGTGATGGGCGCTGTTGAGCCTTCCTTGATATGACCTCGTCTGACACATGTCATTGACGCCATGGAACGGGCATCCTGCCCAACGAAAATTGGAGGTCTGGTTTAGGGGAATCGGTTTAGTAACAACTTCATGACAACTTAGTTTTTTGTTACACCGATGGATTTGTGTCTTGTCTGCGTATTTTGACGTCGCATGTCTGCTTCCAGCTCCGAACGTGCTGAGGTACCCCAAGCTGGCATATCCGGGTCAGTCAACTGCTGCGGACTTTATCCGTATGTGTATTGCACTTCCTTGCTCTTTCAGATTCATCAATATACCCCCTACGTCCTACCGATATGCTGTGGCTTTTGGAGGCTGTAACTCATATCGAGGATTGTCCTTTCGCGATGTGACTACCCATCGAGGCAAGTCAAGGCCGCGTATTGACACGCCGCAAAATGTCCGCCGTTCGCTTTTTAGGCCGATTCGCGTTATCTCGTCGTGTTCGGAGTGCTGCTATATGTGTGAGCGATGAATGAAAATGTTTGGAGATGGGACTGGACACGAACGTTAAGGGGGTGTTCTCAGAGGTGGGAAGCGGTAGATGCAGCTGTATCCAGCGTAAATCATCCCGTTGTAAGTCATCATTTTCGTCTCATCTCTTGCTTGTACTCTTTTTCACATTCGTCCGATCATGTTTCTTATAGTTGTTCGGGATTAAATAGCAGCTCAACCGTACAGATCGATGGGTGGTATGCGCAGGAAGGCACCATTATTAGCTCGACCGGCTACACATTCATACTTCATCTGCCAGCAAACCTACTCCATTCCTCTTCGGCCTCAGCTATCTCAATAGCCAGCCAAACCTCTTGCACATTTTTTCACAGTCACCCCAAGCCTCTTCAACTTCCCTTGCAAACAACCCATACTCCTCTCTACCGGTCCCCTAACAACCCACCCCATTACCGCCGGCCCCGGATCCTTCACATCCCAAGTTTCCTCCTGGAAGCAGCACCCCCAAACCCAAAGCATCATCACCATTTGAGCAACCCTCCTCCACCACTCCCACTTCCTCAATTCCATCCCCTTGAAAGTATCCCAGACCTCCATTCCCACGTCTTGCATCCTATATACACCCCTCGGAATGGGTATATCCTCAGGTGTAAGTATAGGGAGTTGCCAGTTCTCCGTGGGGGCAGTGTATGCTTTGACCAGCTGTCCTCGTTTCTCTGGGCTTGTCGCGAGGAGCATAACGCTTGGGTGAACCTTATTGCTGCATTCCGTAACTATAATCTTCTTCACCAATTCTCCTTTTTTAATATCCTCCTGAACGATAAAGCGTAGTGTGATATGCCCCGTAATCGCTTTCGGTGTTTGATCGGAAAGGGGGTCGTTATCGAGGCTTTGTTCTCCGGTGTAAAGTTCATATTCGTGAACGAAACGTTGGAAAAAGGCGCGTAGTATAAGGACTATTGGTTCCGTAGGCGACACGACGGTAAACGAATCTTCCGCTGGGGTAGTAACTGTAAATGTTTGTACTGATCCACCGTTAATAAGCGAATGTGCCTCGTATGTTGCTCCCTGTAAGATAAGTTCTGTGAGTCTAAACGGCCGTATGTCCGAAATCGGAAGATCCTTGATTGCGGAAATGGTCTGCGAGCCCAGTCGCTTTCTGCAGATAAGAAGTGGTACCCTCTCGACTTGAAGACATGGGCCATGCCCAGAAAATGGTACATGGTCAACCAAAGTATCTTCATCGTCATTGTAAGGCGCCAACTGTAGCTCAAAATCCGTATTTGAATAATGGTTCAAGATCCTTTCCAAACCTTCATGCGAGTCCACGTCAAATGACAATGGTAGCTTGACAACCCTCCAGGAGTGGTCTGTATCGTCCCCTTCAATATCGGAGTTGCAATAGTCATAACAATGGAGTACGCGTTCCCGCACAAAGTCCTGGAAGACCTCTTTATTCCCAAAGCCCTCATGCCACAGCAGCTTGGCCTCTCGGCCTTGCTCTTTCTCCATTCTCTCCATCTCCTCTCTTCTCGGCACCTGATTACTAACAGGTATCACAAAATCTATTACCCCGATCTTCCTCACAACATCTACTATGGTACTCGAGTTTTGCAGCCGAAAGAACCGATTGTAAGCGCGCGAATACTGTGCCGGTGCTGTTCCCCATACTTTCTCAGCGTCGGCGCCATACACGGTGTGTCCATAGGCAGAGAGAAGGCGAGCGAGATACAGGGATGTAGGAGAGGAAGCGGAGGTTATGAGGATGCGCATATTCGGCATCGATGCGGCTGCGATTTAGCGCGGCTGTGTGTGCGGTACTCTAAATGTGGTACAGCTACGCCGTGGTGATACGGTCGATGCGTGAACTAATAGTACAAGTTGTATAGAAGAAGTGCAAGTAGAGTTCTAGAGGAGTGTGTGAGTGAAAGCGCGCTCGAATGTGAGCTGAGGTGGATCTACACGCGAGGTGAAAAGCAAACAGTCAACGACTCGTGGCGCATTCAAAGCTTCGAATGGAGGGTGCGCCATGATGCAACTAGATAGGACGGAGTGCAAAGCCGAAATAATCATGTTATCGGGGATTCGAGCTGTAAGTGCGCGAGTGGATTGGGTGGGTGGGATGCCTGATCGCAGGCGGAATGCGTGCGATGTTGGGGAGAGGACTGTAAGGGGCGTAAAGCCAGTATCTCGGGTCAAGATACGCGAAGTCTAGATTGCTGTCAGATCGAGTATGCGAGACTGCCTGAGAGTATAGCATATTCAGAAGGTTTTGGTTAGAAAGTAGTAGCGCACTATATCATAATTATTCTGACTTAGTGGAAACAGAGAAGAAAGAGGAGACGATGAAAACGTGAGACGCCAATTCAAAGTCTATCAATGGTATTGATAGAAAACAAAGGGCATAATGCCATGCTCAGATCTTCAGCTAAACCTGAGTTGTTTGTTATGATTACAACAGGAACCGAACCGCACGTGCTCTTCTACAACTCTTGATGTGCACTTAACGGACAGCCCACAATTGCTCAAGGAGCACATGAATGACTCTCTATGCGTTGTACATGATACATGATAGCGACCATCCTTTTGCTAGCCGATTAGAGATGGAAGGAACAATAATTGGTGATGGAACACGACCAGGGTGTTGATATTGTGGTTTACAAACAGCGAGAAGGAACATCCAAATGTCAGTGCCAAGCCATACGTCATGTTTGCACTGTTTGCATCCCAAAAAGTTCACGCCTCAACACAACAACGAAAATCTACAATTCTCCACAACGCATTTCTACAATGGCTTCACGACCCTATATACCCTCTGTAGCCGTTCTCCGTGCTCTCTCTCGGCCTTCAGCTTCGCGATGTTCCCTCCTCCCCCGCCTGCCCGTTCAATTCGCACGCGGTAAACGCAAGTCCGCCAAACCCGAACTCTCCGCAGTCGACCGCGAGACACAACAAGCGGAAAAGCTCAAGCAAAAGCTCCTTGCCAAAGCCCAAGAAAACATTAGGGCCCAGCAAGCCAAGCTCGCCGAACGGCCCACCGATAGCATGGCCTCTATGGGCCTGCCCGAAATATCCTGGTGGGAGCAAGACCTCGATAAGCCTGGCAAACCCATGACGCTCATATCAAAAATCGCCACTCGTGCCGACATGGAGAAACATCAGAAGACGGCCGCGATGATGGATGAGCGAGATCGGAACCCCGACTACGACGACGCGGAGCTTAATAAACGGTTGATGGATGATCTGATTGCGAATCCGAATTTCGCGGATCTGACGGAGAGTCTGCAGGCGCTGAAGAGCATGATCAAGACGAGGGAGGAGAAGGAGGAGATGGAGCAGAGGGCGAAAGAGGCGCTGGAGCCAACGGAGAGGGAGTTGAATGCTATGAGTCGGATGGCGATTGATGGCGCGCTACAGGAGCTACTTGAGGATTCGGATTTGGTGGATTATAAGCAGGATATTTGGGATGTGAAGGACAAGTTACCTGAGGAGGGCAATCTGGACACGCCCGAGTTTGTAGAGGCGATGGAGGGGTTGGAAAAGAAGCTAGAAGGAAGTGAGGCATATCAGGCGAAACTGGAGAAGTGGCGGAGAGAGCAGGAAAATGATGTGGAAGGGGGTGAGAGTACGGGTATGGAGGAGATGCGCAAAATTG
>BLYF01000062.1:34183-95923 GCA_014905255.1 Herpotrichia juniperi
ATTAACATCAGCCTTATTTTGAAGCAGCCGCCCTACCACTATAAGATGACCTCCTTCTGCTGCTGCCTGTAGTGCTGTTCTTCCACTACCTCCTCCTGCTGCTGCTGCATTAGCATCAGCCTTCTCTTGAAGCAGTCGGTCGACAACTTCATTGTGCCCTAAGTAACAGACCCTCACTAATGCCTGGTTGAGCTTGTCTTTAGATGGTCTTGTGACATAATCGACTTTTCTATTTGAGCCTAGTATCATGTCCAGCTGCTCAAAATTGGCTAAGGCGCAAGCGGAAGCGAACACCCTTGGCCCATCCTCTCGCCAAAAGCACTCCCAATAGCTAGAATCTTCTGTTGTAACAATATCTTTCCAGATACCGAAGATAGCTTTATGGCCATTTCCGACAGACCAGACAAACATACCCCAATAGGGCAAGGATTTTTTGTCTTCGACGGAGCTCCATGGAATCCATTCTTTCGGTAGATTCGTTCTGCGTACGAAATTTTTCAAAATTGTAAAGCGTCTTGTATCTTGCGGATCTACGTAACGGCTGTGGATGTGCCAGCAGGATTTACAGTATTCGAGAATTTCGAAGTTAGGGTCCGCTCTTCTCGATTGACGAATGGCCATTTCAGTTCTCAAAACGTTGACTAGGTCAACAGGTTGGGCTGTCCCTGTGGCTTGGTGGCCTCTGACAGCATTCAATGCCCGTGGTGGAATGAATCCTGGCGCCATGCTTCTTATCAGCCGTACAGGACGTTCCATTGCAATGAGATTTGTTGTGTCGGCGGTTCGCACAAGTGCTCTATGGAAATTCTCAAAAGACAGATACGTAAGACAGACATCTGCCAGATACTGCTCCGTCTTGACTTCGTCGATAGCAAAAGTTCCAGATTCTTGCCTCGAAGAACAGTCTCTAAGAAAAACCTCAACCGTATGATGAGCCAGCAATACTGTCTTGTTAGCCTCGTCGTAATCTACGAGGTTTGCACACAGTCTGCCGAGCCTTGATATGTCAAGCTTAGTGGAAGGGCTTTGCCATGACTTTTGGTTCGTACTGACAGAAATAGCTTCTTCTAGTTCACCAATAGTGAGTGGTCGTCTGCTATGAACAACCCATTGGAACACTTTCTTTGCTCTTTCAGCTCGACCGTCAGCTCCTTTGGTGAGTCCCCCCAATAACAGGCTATAGAGGTCTGTAATCTGTCGTGGAAGCGCCTCGAGAATGTCAGGGATTCTATCCGGGGTTCCATCTTCTTCGCAGGCGTCCACAATGGCCTTAAATTGCAGGTCCGCCCAGAGGAACCTTGCATAAATGTTAGCGCATATATTTAATTATGTAATTTAGATGCTGTAAACTTCCTACTAACATTCCTTGGGCGTCGGATACCAGTTTCCGCTTAATAATGTCGAGCATAGAAGGTGAACAATCGTAGAGTTCCATTTGCGAATACTTATCAATCTGTGATTGTATGAACGTTGAGATGTCATTCTCAAGGTCTTTCGGTTTGATCTGAAGCGCCAACCCGCGTGTGAAAACCTTTGACATTTCCATGGCGGCATGGGTAGTGGTAAGAATTCTAGCACCATCCATCTTTTGTACGGTCTTGAGGAAGGATTTGACATTCCTCTGCTCAATTTCGTTGGCTTCGTCAAGTCCGTCAATGAGGAGGAAAGCGTTTTTGAATTTCCCGTAAAAGCGGAAGAATATCTGCTCAAGTTCGCTTGTGGTGGGCTCTGACTGGTATATTCGATCCCTGAAGAGTGACTCTAGAATCATCTGAGAGTCTGGGAGAAGGGATTCCAACCTGATCGCCTGGTGTAAAATGCATCTCAGAAAATTAGATGCTTTCAATGCTTTCTTCTCGGAGGAATCAAAAAAATAGTAGATGACGACCGTTTCGCTGTGAGCTGGAAACCTCCTGCTAAGATAGTCGATGATATATCCCCTAGATTTTTGATTAGAATGCAAATTACCACAACTTCCTTACAGCCAGCGGGCATCATACAGAAGAACGGTTTTTCCACAACCAGCTTTATATCAAAGAAAGTTAGTATCATGCGCAGCATATCAAGAACTGGATGTGATTTGGGAATAACGTACGAATTCCGTAACACCACAGGTGCTTTGAATCTCTCTGATCGACCCAGTTCTGGAATTCTGATCTGTTGAGTAGCCAACTGCACGTTTCTTCGCAACGCAATGATCGCGCCCGGCGAAGACTAATAGTGTAGTCATGGCTCGGAACGAGTCGCAGCAATCGAATTTTCTGACGCTCTACAATGTTTCTTGTTAGCTTCATTCTAGCTTTGATACTTCTTAATTGGCTTGATTGAATTACCTTCGTCTTTGACAATCTTCAAAATCTGCCGAGCTTTGGTTTGCTGGAGCGCATGCGTCTGTTGTGATCGGAAATCCCTGCTTGATTGGACTTCAGCCACCTGATCTCTACGGAATGTTCTGTTCTCTTCTACTTCTGCTGTCAATAAGCGTCGAAAGCCCTGTGCTTCTTGTTCGGATGCTAGTTGCAACTCCTCCATAACTTCATCTTTTGCGTCACTAATACTCTCCTCAATTTCTTTGAACCCAATCTTGAATGGCTTCCAGATCGATTTTAAAAATCGCTTGGCGCCTATTAAAGTAAGACACTTCCGCAACTTCACGAAAAATTGTGATACGGGCTTGGGATCTAACCTCTTTCCTGTATCACTCCAAGTGCCTTTGAACAGAACTTCACCACAACAGCGTAGAAGTCGGAAAGCGCCTGCTGTAATCGTACTGATGTGGGGAAAAGCTTCTCATACTCGGATAATCGGGGACAGTAATTGCTGAGCTGAGCTATCCGTTCTGACAACTTATCGAAATATTCTGCGAAATTTGATGAAGCCTAACCAACAAGGGATTGTAAACTAAACTGAAATAGGAGTGATAAGGAGTACATACCAAAATAACGAGTTTGATACTACCCCAAACCAGCGCTGCTATCTGATTAGGCCCTGCGCACGTGTCGATAATATTACAATACTGCTGAATGGAGCCTAGGAGTCCTTGCAGTCGAGAAGCAAAGATACGACTTTTTCGATTTGCGTTTGACTGTGTGACTTGGTCTGTCAGCCTGACAATGTCATCTGCTGTAGGCGCATGGTTCGAGTATGAGTCGAGTTGAGCTGTTTGGTCCGGTGTGAGAACCTGTTGGAATTCGCCCAATGCTATTGCTAGCTGGCTATGATTCCTTTCTTAGTGTGAGCTAAAGCCCCTTAAAGAGTGTCAGGTTGCATAAGCTAACATTTTACTAGACTTGCCACCGTCTGCTCTGTGACTACTCAGGTTTTCAGTAGCGCTTGATTGTGCCTGTAACGTCGCCGTTGCAAATCTGCAGTTCGCACACTGATAATCAGTAATATATTCAGACTGTTGAGTGTAGTATATTGGGAGTTTCGACTGCGGGGCATGTCCACTTAAGCTGGAAGGCTGAGCTGCTTGGCATACGCAGTCGTCTAGCCTCTACAGTATCACGTGCTCGCCGAGCCATCTCCATTGTAAAGAACAGCAATCCAACAATCAGATATTTCCACCGTGAACAGGGAGGATGGCCGACCTGCACCGGCTATAGGGATGCGGGGACGCAGGAAATGAGACTAAAGAGTGGTACGAACAATTCGCATGGTAGTTGCGGTCTACTGACTGGGCGCTTAGAGATAGTAACTGCAGCATTGTTCCTCGTCATCGCTGTAGCTAAAGCATGTGACACGGTAGATCATAGATGAGCCAATAGGTGTTTGTGATACCTCAAGGCGACAGGGCTACAGTAGTTAAAGCTAGGGTCGAAATGGCAAAACTCATCCCAAGCTCCATCTGCGGTTGCGGGGTAAAGGCCGAACAGTGCTCTGTAGCGGTTTTGCAGTTTACACCACATACAGGATTAATTATACTTTAGAAGTACTGTAGAAGTTATCGCAAACTCTATAGAATCAACCGCCTTACTTTTCAGCTAGCAAAAAGACGGAATAGTATTGTTGTAGCAGAGATAGTGTAGCAGGACGGAAGCACGCTCATCGCAAAAAAGCAATAAAACCACGAACTTTGTGGATTTTCTGGCTGTAACATTAGTTGCAATATTAAGTGCTTGTATTTATTAAGTCTTAACTAGACCAACAAAATTGGTATTATGCCAACGCTCTGAAACATATAATAGTAATTAATCTCGCACAAAATATAACTAGCATTTAGAGATAGCTGTACAGGGCAAATTTTGCTAGAATTAGAAAATACTGTTGCGTTGTGGTCGGGTTGTCGCGTGTTTGGATCTTGGTTATGACTCAAGAATCACGAACTCTTCGTATAGCCAAATCGCAAGCTGAATTTAACGCTGCTGAGATCTTTATCGAGATAGTAGTGCGTGCGCAGATGCTGGGTTGTTCAGGAGTCAAAATATCTTCACCTTCTTTCAGCACGCGGGTTTTTTTGTAATGCAGTGGGGAGGCTACTGCTGGCGCGTGGCTCCGAGATGAACTTGAAGAGAACTAATTACAACAACCGCATCCACACTCTGTGAGCGTATCCATTCACTGCACTAACATCAAGCTAAAACTCTCACCCTACACTCACAAAATGTCTAGCAGCTCGCGCTCGGAATTCGACCGTCCTCTTCCTTCCTCGTCCTCCACGAACAACTCCACCGCCCATGTTCAACTGTTGCAAGCCAAAACCATGCATGTCACCACCACCTGTAACCACTATCCACACCGGTACTCATCCTTGTTCTCAAACTTCTCTGCTTCCGCCCCCCGCCTCCACCTCCGACACCGATAATGACATACTGTCCTTCGAGCGCAGTCAGCGATTCAATCGCGAATCAGTCAAAGTCAGCATCGGTCTCCCACCCATAGCGTCGCACCTACGGACGGAGAAGTCATAAAGAATGCATGGTCCTCCAAAAACAAACCCCCACATCTCTCGACTCTGGCTCCTTCAACCTCCCTGTATCTACGCTTCCAACCTATCCTCTCGCCAAATCCCAAACTGCGGCACCCTCGGTGCTTTACCTTCGATCCCGGTATCCTAGGAGGTGATCGGGCGTCTGCGCTACCATCCTTCACACACATTCGTCCACGGAGTGTTGTCGATGAACTGGGTTGTCGCGACTGTTGTCCGCGAACATTTTGTACTGAGGAGAATGGATGGGCGACTGGTGTTGCGATGGTGGAGTGAGTTAGGGGTTGGGGAGTGGGGTCTTAGGGGAACATTTGTAGAGTGGTTGAAAGGGGATGAGGGCAGTGCGGCTAAGGAGGGGGTGGTATTGACGAGTGAGTTCTTTAAGAAAGAATGCTAGTTGTGAGAAGGAGGTGGGAAGGAGAATATGAGGATAAGGGGACGGAAATAAAAGGACGAAAGGAATGAGGCAGCATAAGGAGAGTACATGGGAGTGTATGCTCCATGGAGGCACAGCAGTGGCTTCTCTGTTTGCATTTTCTGTTGACTCGGCCATCAGTATGTATGAGGCACCAAGGCGAAGTACAAATTGAGTTTGCTATAATGGAAGTTCTCTTTCAGTTTTGCCCTCTTGATACTTGGCTGCTGATTTCAGCTATAATTAGATGCTTGTTATCCATGATCACATGTCTACTAGTTTCTACACACTTGCTTCAATACCACATATATCTGTCAGATCGTTATCTCCAGCACTATTAAACTATACCTCTTATTTGCCTAGCTGTTCTCTCTCCCGATCTTTTCGCATACGGCAAGGGTGAGATCAAGTGGTAAGCCAAAGCCTAACTATAAAAATCAAACAATTACTGATTTGTGGAGAAGACGATTAGATTAATGATCTTCCCACAAAGGAACACAGTAAATATGCGGGTGCATTTCCTAACCTTGTTTAAAGATGCACGTGCTGACTATTTTTCGCTTGCAAGCGTTACCCTCCCTTAAATTCACAACCCATATCTCGCGATATTGAAAAGCGAAGTTAGGAGAGTTATTAGCCTCTTTCGCTAACTAAGAATGACTAGCTATGGGAGCTCGCCCGCTGATTGTTCTTAAGGTTTCAGAAGTGAAGCTGGCTCGCGTGCTCTTTTCTCTCTGCTATATATTCCAACCAACTACTTAAAGTTCTCTCTCCGTATATACAACTATAAATTGAATTTACGCCACGTCTGCGCCATTTTCAACACTCGTTGACGACATCACCACCCCCAATGCCTGGCGCTCGATCAACTCCATCGTGGCCGAACTCCTCACCCGGCCGTCGAATCGCGGTGCCCGCGCCACGAATTCCTAGGTTTAATCAATATCAAGCTTATCTGGGCTGTAAAGACTATTAGAGAGGCTCAATTCGTAATAAGCAACGCGACTAGCCGCCTAGTTCTTAGGGAGAACTCAAAGGTTAACCCACACTCTCTACCTTGAAGAACCCCACTGCACAGTTTTTAGGGGGAGATGAGATGAGATGCATTTATCTAGACAGGATGACACCGAATATCCTTTTCTTCAAAATCAGGAGAGCTAGAGCTACTACCTGCTGAAGAAGCTCCCCGGATTCCAAAATCGTACTCACGTATGTATAGGCGTGTAGCTTCGGTAGCAAAATTCGTGGCGTAGATATGAAGTATAGTACGACGATTCCTTCGCAGAAGTTTGGTAAACTGCCAGAAATATCACTAGTAAACGGAAATGCTCCTTGCACGTTTCGTGTTTGAACCTCTCGGATGACGAGTAAGAAACCTGTATGTGAAGTAGAATATGTGCTAATCAGACGAGAAGCAGTGATCTACATAATTCATGGAGATGACTTAACGAGGAAATACTTTGTCGCTCAAGTGGTAACTGAAAAATATTACTCCTCTCTTCCGCACTCACCGTTCACCGTCCAATCTACCTTCAAGTTGTAATTGGTAGGATCTACTAGATGATGGGTCATCACCAAGCACTGTGTCCTCGAGGTTTTGTCGCACTAGGTGAACAAGCTCTCGAGCTTCGACTGAACGGTGACGTGAAAGAAGGCGCTCATATGAAGAATGCTGATGTGCTTCGACTGAAGGAGCACCTGTCGCTTGGACATAGGCTTTGACTGCGATACACCTATCGCACGGGCTGTCTACTAGACGACCAGGATTCCACTTGTCCGCTGGTGTTGTGTGAAGACCGATGGACGCGAGCGATGCTAACTACATTGTGAGTGAATTTAGGGCTGTAGTAAGTGTTGGGTGTATCGACTTCCGGAAGACTAGAAATCATGCTGCTGTGAGTAGAGGTGGGAAAGTAAAATATCGGAAAGAAAGCATGACACCCGCGATCAGATCAGATCTTATTGTATTGTACAGCCCACCTTTCGATGCTTCGCTAGTCTCACTGGTTTCGCTGGACATGTTAGGAAGGGCAAGGATTAAGCTTCCAGCCACGTTCTTCCCCGAACTTAGATAGATCATGGGTTCGTTATCCTGTTTCTGTTTTGAGGCACTTTGCTGTGCTCCGAGTGAACCATGACCAGTAATGGTAGCCAAGTTCCCGCACTTGATCCCACATTTGTTGCAGCTATAAATGCAATTTTCGCATATCAAGAAGCCTTCTCCGAGTAGTAGCAGGTTCGCATCGAAATTTAGGAGGGTGCAGCATATGTTGCAGCGGAAGTAGTCACTGTGCCATAGGCTGCAAGCAAGGGTCTACAGGAGAATTGCGCTTGCCGACCCTCCCCACAAAATTGTTGGCCTAGATATACTTACTGAACCGGCGGGTGAGTAACTACTTTGGTGTGACCACTCTGGTCTCACTATCATCGTGCTCGTCCATAGCATAGTCGGAGATGAGACAAAAAGCAACACATGAGTGGCGGCGTGGACTATTTCAATCTCATGAGAAGATCTGCTCATACTTTTAGATTTGTTGTAAGTAGTCCGATCAGGGTATTTTTGGAGCGCTACTGATTGACAGGGAGGATACTGTTCGTGTTCTGCTCATCGGCTTGCTTCAGCGGGGCTTGTTGCTGCTCGCCTCCCCGGTAAGATCCCCATTATACAGGGCGGTCGCTAATGAATATCAAATGCTAACGGTGGTTTGGGTGCTGCGTATGCTACTGTGCAAGCTGCATCGTGATTACATAGTGGTCAGGGAGATTGATGCCAATAGTGAGGTCGTCGCAAGGCGGCGCATACATTTGATTACACGCAGAATACAACGACATACAGCACAAGATTTGAGCAGAAAACCAATGCCCTCGCGTGCTTCTGTGGTCAGTCATAGTAGCGCTTTGCCTCAAGTTGGCGGTGTTGCGGTCATCGGAGACGGAAGGACCTCTTGCAGTTGACTCCAGATGGTGTGGAGGCAAAGATAGCACAACGCAGTGTTTTTACAGCTATCCATCCAGATTTCATTTCTGAACTGGCTAGATTAGTCAAGTGCGGTGTTCGGATCTGTTAGGGCTCCGATCTCGGCGGTGCCATTTTTGCGGAACCGCGAAAACAGCGCTGTCACAACGGATGACAGCACTCTGGAACTATAGCAATTTAATTCCTAGTGCGACTCATCCTTGTTTTGATCCGCAGATTCGGAGCTCTTGCCGCGTTCAGAATTCAGCCCTCCCACGAAGACTGGTACGAGAACAGGGTCTTATGCAGTATTAAGAGAACCAGCGTTGAAGCTATGAGTGTCGAAGTTGTCCGTGCAACTAGTGGGGTGTGCGAGCGTTCGAATTTCGACCTGTTGGCGCTATCGGTCAGCGAGAAGCTCTGAATAGCTTGTGATACTGAAGACTTGAACATCTCTTGACGAAGAACAGCCGAATGTATCCGGCTTGCTTCTTCCCCTAGAAAGCTCGTCAGTATGATCTCAAGTTGAGGCCTTAATAGCAGGCCACTCACTATATCGGAAGTGCAGCCCAAAGGTTCATTATGGGACGTTCGCCGGTTGGATCTAGAAGGGGTTGTTGGAGATCTTTCCCGCGAAGATCGGCTTTAAGAGTCCCGCAGTGAGTAGATGTGAGAGCGGCGCAGCTGGGAGGGTTTCCCTTGAAATCACACCGCCTGGGACATAAATGTGAGTGTCGTTGTGAAATGATGCTAGAGAGCGATCCGACCCCGGTGGGAGAAAGGAGAAAAGGTCGTTGTGTCCACTGCTGCTTGAATACACGAATACTAAAGACAACTCCGCGTCAAGCCTTCAGTCTGATAATAGCACCGGAAGTATGAGCTTGTTCACTTTGTGGTACGGTATGATACCATAGGGATTCGCACGATACGAGGATAGTTGCAATCAGCGCGTAGGCTGAGAAGGGCCCTCGTGTTGGTTTGTACACAATCCACGCACCAGACATTGCAAGAGATACTTGGCTTCGTATGAGTCGCGCAGGTTCCGAAGCGCATGTGAAAGTTCGAAAGTACCGTAGGATCGATAAAGGGTCTAGAGACCTATGTCATATGTTCTGGTGAAAACGGCTTGGATACATGAAGTCTGTCTTTGGGCAATGAGCCCACGTGAAGTCTTTTTGGAGGTGTTCCCTCAGCCAAACATACACAAGATGCAGCTAAAATTGTGGGCAACTAGTTGGGCATAGCTTTTTTCTCCGCGCACATTTGAAATATGTTACCAGTATGCTAGGCATATAGTCTGCATCAATCTGTAGAGGTACTTACAGTACACGCGGTGGAAGTTCTGCCTCTCGCAACGGTGTCCATAACGTGTGGACGCAGCTACTATGCGGTGTTTCCGCACTGATAGAGCGATGTTCACATCCAGGATATATACGTGGCCGGGTCCAAAGGTTTCCATCGAGCTTGAACTGGAATCATTCAAGGGCGGCTCGGGGCTCGGAGCTATCACCACAAAGAGCCTGCTCATGTTGGAGGTCAAATATTTGGAAGCAGAGCGTTATCGTGGAGCTAGACGCTCCGTTGAAGCCGTGGTATGAAATTTCAGTAGGAGGTTTTGAGGAGTATGTCGGTGAGCTAGAGTGCGATAGAGAAGAGAAGGGCTTCGCTCTTCGTCAAGAGGCTCTCGAAATCGAAGAATTGACACTAGGGGCAGCAAATTGAGAGATTTCGTAGTTCTTCAAATCGTTGACAAAAGGCTCTGATCGTGAACCCAACCATCATTCCCATGAAGGTAGAATGATTAGTATTGAAGTTGCGAGAACTAAGGAGGGATAGTTAGTATTGATCCCACTGTTACTCTCTCTAATATCACCGTTGAAGGGAGAGTAAGGGTGTGTTGCACTTACTCCAGGCGGCCAGGTAGCGACAGCTCCGCCGCGTCTCTACTTGAAGCTTGGAGGTGAGCCTGGGAATCCTGGCTATTTCACTACGTTACTGCCAGACTCCTATCCGACTTTCGCGTCGAGACCTCGCCTGCAGCACCGACGTCGATGACGGCAACCTAACACCAAAAATCGCTTAGGCTCAGCTAACGAAGAAATAACACGCACATTGAAGCAGCAGCAAGATATCCCAAAGTCGTAAAACACCAACATACTCCCTTCCTGGCAAATGTCTATTATACATCCGTGATGCCTGATCTGTCATATCTCCATGAACATCCTTTTTCTGCTATATTATGGATGCTTCCTACCTGTGGTATCGCTAGTAGTCTGTTGTATCGGTGCGTTCAGTACATTGCAACAGCAGCCGCAACTGCTAAAGTGCACTCTTTCGAATGGGCAGGGAGACATGGGACGGGAAGGTTGGGAGAGGGATATGGGCAAGGGGGTAGTTCATCAAATGCGGAATGCCCATTCGGATCGACTGAAGATAAAAAACCAATTAATAAGAAAGGGCATGAGTACGAAAAGGTTATTTGGTAGCGCAGCAGCGAAGCTTAAGGCATGATGGCAGTTGAGCTATAAAATACTGGGAAGGAAAGGATGATGCGACTGCAGCTATGCTTCGAAACATAGAATACATAGGTAGAGCTCATAAGAGAAAATGCTTGATACATCTAAAAAGAGAGCTACGCAACACCTACATGCTGAAATCATTGTCCAAAAAAATAAAATCTGCTATGTAAATAGATGAGTGGATCCATAGCTGAAGGACAGTGTCTTCCCTTCTCAAGTCGGATCATTTGGTCATGGTAAGAACTGAAATCCGACAGATGCTCTGAATTACGGCACAGCTTTCTGAACTTTGAGGTAATTCGAAATGCATTCGGTACCATATGTGGTGGCGCGAGTGGCTCTTTCTGTTTTGGCAGCTGCGTTAGGCACATTCGCCACTGCACCCTTTCTTTAATCTCGGGGTTCGAGGACCTTCCTGAAGCGGTTTGGGTGAAAACAGTATCACCACAATCACAAAGATGGGTCGGCGATCTATTTCTTCGTCCGTTGCTACGGACTCAATTGTGGTAAACCACCATACCTCCCTCGGCAGAATGGTGAGCGTAAAGCTAGGATCAGTACATTAATTTCGCCTACCCTTGGTGTTTATAACCTCTAATCCCACCAACTTCAGGACACGATTTCCTGGTTGCAGAAGTCAAGGATGATCAACCACTGTAGTCTAGCATCACGAATTTGATGTATCATTTACCTTCAAGCCGAATAACGAAGAAACCTATAGTCACGTTTCTGTGCCTGTGCCTGAGGCTCGCGTACCCTTGCTAACGGATGACGCACTGCCGATCACAGATCATCCGGATTTCGAAACCTATACGAGCAGTTCAGTAACACAAACCCATAAAGTCCGTTGAATACGAAAGCGTGCGAAATGAAATGATGTGTGTGGCTGGCTTTCCAAATGAACTAATATCATTTTGTATGCAACGTTACTATCGAGACTGAAAGGTTGAGCGTCATTCGTACGACGAGAGTAGGCATCAGAAACGAGATGTTCGAATATAGATGAGATCGGGGTTTTGAGACAAAATTTACGAGCGGGATAGTCGTAATGAACGCCGAGGAGATGCACTGGTGTAGCAATAGAGGCGTGAAGATCTTCTGGAACGTGAGATGTGGGTTTGAGCTGAGATGGATACACAGAACTAGGAGCGTATATAGAGTGGAGCGAATGCAGAGTGGAAAAGGCATCGACGGAAATCGACTCGACTTCGACATATTACACCAGAGTTCTTCCATACAAACCTAGCACTTCCAGGCCATCAAAATCATCATCATCATGCTCTCATATACCAAAGTCTTCGCCCTTAGCTTTGCGCTCCTCTCTGTGACCTCCTCTTCTCCAATAACTCTTGAAGAACGCGCCTGCACCGGCCCCAACATCAATGCCGCAACTGTTGCCCTGATCAAGGAATTCGAAGGCTTCGTCGCCAGTCCCGCACCCGATCCAATTGGTCTCCCAACCGTTGGCTACGGACATCTCTGCCAGACGAGTGGGTGCGGAGAAGTACCTTATTCATTTCCATTAACACAGGCCACAGCTTCTCAGCTTTTGGCCGCTGATCTCAAGGTATATGCCCCTTTCCCTCCTCTCCCTATCCAGTATCTTCAAGCTAACATTCCTCCCTTCAGTCGCCCCAACAAGCCATAACCCTCGACACCGCCTCTTCTGTCGTCCTCAACGCAAACCAATACGGCGCCCTCGTATCCTGGGCCTTCAACGTCGGTAATGCAAATGTCAAATCATCGACTCTTATCTCAAGATTGAACGCGGGCGAGGATGAGGCAACGGTTATCGCCGAGGAATTGCCGAAGTGGAACAAGGCGGGTGGAAATACGTTGCCGGGGCTTGTCAGGCGGAGGGCGGCGGAGGTGAGTCTTGCGCAGACGGGAACGAGTGTGGGTGCGCTGCCTGCTTGTTAGATATCGGAAAGAATTTAGCGTGTGATTGAATTTGAACGAGAGCTTGGGATGAGCAGGATGCAGAATTGCGGTGGGGTTCCATGGCTCGAGAACTTTAGGGTAGGGCGTAGTTTCTGGTGGACTGCCGAATGACCTGTTCCTACAAGTAGCCCCGCGTAGCTTCGAAATCCTCTCTCTAGACTATTCCAAATTATTCTCCGCTTCAGAATTGTGTCGCTCCTTGAAACTAAAGCTATGAAACAGTAAACTGGGTCAGGGACCGAACTAGACCGAGAAATCCCATATTCCGCATTGCCGAGTACAAGCGAACTTGTAGATCTTACTCGGTAGATGTCAGAGAAGAGCAACAGGGCGGAGGATGGCTTCTTAAGGGCGGAGAATAGCGATGGTCGGAATCGACGATAAACTTTCAAGGGTCTTCAGCTGCGGGAATCCGGGGAAGGAGCGCTAAAGACGGCCCCCAAATCGCGCCCGCACGTACCCTCAGCCTTATGTTCTGTCCGCAACACCACCCCTACCGTCTATCAACAAATCCTATTTCCCATTCCATCGTCTCCTACCACGCCTACGCCCATACCATTTATTCAATCATCACCATTCATTATGTCACTGTGAGTAGAGGGGTGCAGCAGTTCCACTGAGTATGACGTAACTTCCTGTAAACTTCCACACCCCCGGGCCTCCTCACGCCCATGTTACCGTTCCACTTCCTCGGTAGGCTGAAAGAACACGAGAGGACCATGGAGAGTCAAATGTCGGACTTTAGCGACTTTTCGTCCGTGTCGACTCCATTATACAAGAATTGCAAGCATCCGCCGCCGATTTGACGACTCGACAATTCTAACTCAGCGCTTCAACACCATTAGCGGCACGAACGAACATCGAACTCCCCACAAAAAGCCTCTGTTCAATACCATTTCCCCGCATTAGAAGCGATGCCCAGCACTTGGCAGCTGCCACTGCTCGGAACCAGAACCTGGAGAAGTCTAGCTGCATTGCTAACATGGAGGAAGCTTTGCTCAGTGCAATTCCTTCAATTCCTTAAAAAAACCGGCCTGCACATCCCCCACCATTTTAACAGATTGATTACTTGCATCTTGAGCCTCAGCAGATCACTAAACACCTGGGCCCGTTCATATTCCAGACTCCGCTGAACCAAAATGGACCACGAGAAGGCAGATATCGAACGGCAAGAGGTGGGACCCACAACCTTGAATGAGTTAAAGCAGGTCACAACGGTCGATACGGTACACCAAGATGAAGCCCTGAAGGTACTAGCTGGGTACACTGGAGACCAAACATGGACACCTGAAGAAGAGAAGAAGCTGGTTCGAAGGATTGATCGAAAGCTTGTTTCGATGCTCTGCATCACATATGGCCTGCAGGTATATTGTTAGCTTACCTATAGCTATACGTACACATCTTTAACTCCAATTCAGTACTACGACAAGGCAATGCTGTCACAAGCTGTAAGTGTAGCACATTCTATGGCAGATACACCTTTAAAACATCCGCTAATATTGACAGGCCCTTTTTGGTCTACGGGCAGACTTGCATCTCAGTGTTGGAAACCGCTACTCGTTCTCGGCCAGTAAGTAACTTGGGGAGCCGATTTGCATGTCATCTCTCAGAGTGCGTCTGCGCCGCCCTGACAGCGCGATTTAGACAAACCTTTAGACAGTTGTGTACCTGTGCCTTCTTTTCCTCTCTAATTTATCTTTTTCTTTACTTTGCAGAACTGCGCTGACTTTGCGACCAGGCATCTTCTATTTGGGATTCATAGTCGGCTCCTATCCTGCTATTCTCATGGCACAGCGGTGGCCCATCGAGCGAGTTGCATCAGCTATTGTGGCAGTCTGGGGCGTTTGTTTGATGCTATCGGCAGCATGTCACAACTGGCAAGGCTTCTACGCCCAACGCTTCTTTCTTGGGTTCCTTGAGTCTGGTGTATCACCAATGTTTATGCTTGTTGTCGGTGGCTGGTACAAAAAGCAAGAACAAGCCCTACGCATGGGCGCATGGTACTGCTGTACTGGATACGTCTCAGCAATATCGCCTCTGATCAACTACGGCCTGGGTCACATCAAAGGTTCGCTCTCCAGTTGGAGGTACATGTACATCGTGGCCGGAGCTATCACGATCTTATGGGCTGTCGTCATCCTGTTCTTCTTACCTCCGGACCCTATTCGCGCCAAAGGCTTTAACGATCGAGAACGCTATATCGCAGTAGCCCGAATGAGAGGTAACAATTCAGGTGTCCGTAATACCCACTTCAAAGTCGAACAACTTTGGGAGTCTCTTCTTGACCTCAAATTCTGGATTGTCTTTGCAACAGCATTTCTGATAATGATCGCCAACGGGCCTGTATCATCTTTCATTCCCATCATTATTTCTGGATTTGGCTTCAATTCCTTGAACTCTCTCCTCTTGACCATGCCTGCTGGGGCTATCATTGGAAGCATCGAACTTGGTGCACCCTACCTCGCGTATCGTATTCCTGGTATTCGGACGTGGATTATCGCCATCTGTCAACTTGGCACAATAGTTGCTTCAATTCTTTTATGGCAGCTCGACCGCTCGAACAAAGGTGGTCTTCTCTTCGCATGTTACATTCTAGCCTCATTCGGCGGCGGCTACGCTGTCTTGATGGGCGTGCAGATTGCCAATACAGCGGGATACACAAAGCGTTCAGTAACCTCATCTGGAATATTTGTGGGGTATTGCCTCGGTACATCATGCCTATTTTTGAATTGTCAGACTGGACTTTGCTAATTTTTTGTTCAGGTAACTTCGTCGGCCCTTTGCTTTTTAAGCCCGCAGATGCACCAGTCTATGCACCAGGCTTCGTCGCAGTTCTCATAACCTCTATTGCTGCTGCTCTTCTCATTATCGTCTACCGTTTCGTCTGCATCTGGGAAAACAAGAAAAGAGATAAGACTGGCACGATGGAAGGCTTCGAGCATGCTTATGAAGACGATCTTACTGACAAAACAAATCCCCAATTCAGATACACACTTTGAGTCCGATAAGAGACATTGAGTAATTGAAGCTCAAGGGACGAGAATAGGATAGGGAAACCTTGCAAGATTGCATTGCTCCTGTAGACAATACAAGATACTTCTACGCATGTGATCTCATCCAACAATACTTCGATTCTGCGAATATCACGAGTGTGAAGTATGCAAGAACACTGTCGGCTGTCGTTTGACACAGTCTTTCATGATAGATGACGCAAGAAGCTAGAGCTATCGTCTCAACAGGAGCGCCAGGCCTAGTCTCGCAATTACCTTCTCAATCATGATTAAAGAGTACGGAACATTATTGGATCTTCTCACTAACGCCTCTTGGGACGACCAGTAGTCACACGAATAAAGTGGTCAAGACACTGCCATGTTGAGTTTGCTGACTGTCTGGACCTGACTTCACCTATGATTAACCTTATTTTAGTAGCGGTCCCATGGTACGCTCGGCACCAACATCCCATTCTCAACACCTTCGCCTTAGTAAATCACGGTGTCTTGGTCCAATCCAATCGCACGATATCACAAGAATGATGCGATACCACGGGAAATCTTGCGATCACGAGGGGCCTCATGAAGAACGACCAGGGCAGGGTCAACCAGAAATACGATGTCGTAGCCGATGACTGCCCAAGTCGTGCTCGCCTCACTCCCTCGTAGGGCCCCGGATACCATTTACGGAGCTTTTCGCCTGCCCAGCTAGATTCCTGCACGCATCATTCGTTATTTGTATTGTATTTGTGATAGGGTAGCTGGCGCTCATCCACCTTGACTTTGGCGTTTTCCACGGCTGCTTGTATGTATAGTAGTTACAAGCATTATCTGAGAACCCGTCATAACCAAGTCATAGAGATCATTCTGCTTCAATCGCGCCTTGTAGGCCCTCCACCTTTGCCCATAATGGCACCCTCGATCAGAACTGTCACATCATTTGGCATCATCGAGCCTATCCCAGACGCATCTTCGACAGGCGGATTTCATCTGCCTACCAATCTACGCCAAGTGAAAAAACAGATCCATCGAACGGAACCCGAATCCCTCCCAGAAGAAGATGCCAACGAGCACGAGGTCCGATACTTTCTTTACCAATTGCTCACTATAGAATCCTATCGCATTGCTAAGTCATACCCCCAATGGGTACTTGAAACATGCGCCTTTTGGCAAGGTACTGGAGTAGATCTACGGTACATGACAGATAAGGAAATGAAGCTCATCTGCCCGCTCGATTCCGGCCATTGTACGCTTGAGAAAAACCAAAAGACAACCCCGTATCCACTTCCGGAGTGTCGTGCTATGATTGGCGAAACAATTGGCCAGGCGGTGAAAAAGCTGAAGGCTAAGGAAGTGGAAAAGATGAGACTAGAAAGAGAATGGAGGGAGACGCAGCTTGGAAACAGCGTAAGTCGAAGAGCTATCGACGGCCACCCCAAGAACCGGTTTTCCATAAATATGGAAGATTTGTACCTACGTTCACGTCCTGTGAGGTTGTGTTCGAGTACCATGTCGCTACCCGTATCCGCAGAAAGGGTTACTGTTCCAGACTTTCAAGAGCGACAGAAAAACTTCTCCGAGCACCTTGCAACAGATCACCACAACTATACTTTCTCTTCAGGAGTTTCATTATATCCCTACGTGGCTACTTCCAACGGACCAATATCTTTGCCACCGAACTCTGGTGAGGGGAGTTACTCGTCTGGCAACACTAAATCCACAGCCTAGACAAGCCCACCAGGATCTATTGAGGAAACAAGTGGCAGGCTGGACAGAGCCTCTCAGTTGACCCTATCTAGAGGAGATTCGTTAGCGAGAAGACTATCATCCGCCATGTCATCAAGATCTTTACATTACAGCCTACCAACGATGCGCGCTCGACAAATGAGCAATGTATCGTCTATGGGAGGAATCGTGGAACAAAAACACCACTCTACCAATATCGCAGGACGAGAAGATTATTTTGGCCAAGACTATCCACCGTCCTACGATCAAGGCCGCCACATTTCAACGCCATATCCACACTACCAAACGCAAGAACCCCCTGTTCCTTTAACACAAGAAAACCTGCAAGAAATCATTTCGCGCAATAGATATCGTATACACAAGCCACCGCGGATTATTTACCATGTCAACCCTGTTGAGCAACAGACTAGATACTCCCTGTATTCACATGACAGGGCCGTCATTAGTGACTACAGCAAGCTCCGCAACATCGACAGCATTAGCTGTGCGGGACGCA
Organism: Herpotrichia juniperi; assembly: GCA_014905255.1. NCBI lineage: Eukaryota > Fungi > Ascomycota > Dothideomycetes > Pleosporales > Melanommataceae > Herpotrichia > Herpotrichia juniperi. The sequence goes on from BLYF01000062.1 coordinate 52,174, forward strand.
ATTCTTCATATCCGCAATCTACGTATAGCAGTCCTCTAGCAACCTCAGACCCTTTCCCCTGACCTCACACAACCGGCCCACCGCCTGGAATCCCGCAGCCACACTACTCCGGTGTGCAAGAAATGTCGAATTATATGGACAAAATGTTCGTCATGCCTCGCCGCCCGACTTCCTCGATCTCCCAACACTCCTCCGCAGGTAGTCTCCGCCGCACACTTCATCCTAACTTAATGAACTACCCCCGCCCCGACATCTGTGGCCCTCGTATCCCCTCCTTAGTACTATCCACCCAAGCTCCTCGCTCCCTCGCTCCCTCACTTATCCAATGCTCCCCCCTCGCCCGCACCCCCTCACTCAAAAGATCCATCTCCCTCCTCCCCACCTTCACCAGCCCAAACCGCTCCGCTGCCACGTCGGCCGTCAATACATTCGCGCTCGAACGAGGCGCCTATACGACCTTCAACGCTGGGGCCTTGGTCGCCCGGTCTGAAGTCGTGAATTCGGAAGCGGATAGGGTGAGCGGGATGGCGCCAAGTAAGCTACATAGAGAAGGGACAGAACGAGTAGGGCCGACAGTAAGGTTGATGGATGGGATTGGAGGACCATATCCGACGCTGGTGGAGCAAATTTGGGAAAGGGAGATTCTTGATGGAAGGAGGCAGATGGGACGCCAGGGGTAAGGGATTAGATTGTGTGGTTTTGAAGAATGGAATGGGGTTCTATCGGGGGTCATGAGGGGTTTGATGTTTGGAGAGGCAGATATTGAATTAAATAGAGGGAATGAAGGTATCTTTTGTATACTTGTATGCTCTTGTTGTTTGTAGCTAACTTAATATAGATAGCCATAGGTTTGTTCGCATGCCCACAACATGAGTACGACGATCAAGCCTGTAAATATATTTACAAAGAGACGACGTTCAATTGCTTTCATTCTTTTTCTCCTCTCTTCTCATCTTACTTCTCTCTTCTCTTCAACTTAATATCAGTATGCTTATACCACAATTTCGCTAACCTATCAATCTGGCTCCCATACCTTGTACGTCTCATATACATTAAGAGAGCACATCAACTTCAATCAACCTATGAATCCCTTCCCATCCTTCTGCGCTCTCAAACTTTATCTCTTCCTTCGTCTAATTTTTTCGTTAGCTGTTCTGTGCAAATTCTCGGCATTCCCAACCGAAGTCAATTCTTTGGTCCCAAACTCCACCATGCAAGCCTCACCCGCACCTCAACCACAGCACAACTCTACACCGTTGCTGACGCTCCCACATAAATCATCTCGCCACGACTCGTAATTCTGTCGGTCTAGGCCACATGGAGGCAAGGATAGGCCTATAGCAAACTGTTACGCCACATTTTCGAATGATTCGCTGCGCTTCGTGTTTGAGAGTGAACCGTGGAACTGATGCAGTGTTCGATTGTTACTGGATGCGGAAGGTTGGATAGATCATGCTACTATTTTTGGGGTGAATTTGAACTAGTGTCAAGGGGTCGACGGGGTGGTGGGCTCCTTTATCTATTCTGCGTAGCATTTCCGTCTTGCTCCCTGTAGATTCGATTCGATTTTACTTTGGCTCTAGTTTTTGAATACCAAAACTCTCGACTTATACTTTTACATACGAGATAAGATGTTGAGTGTGCTGATGAATAGGATTTTAAACGGCACACAATTTTTGAAGACAAAGAAGTGTACTGCGAAACGGACAGCAATGGAATGCAATACAATATGAAGGACCAGCCTATCGTACCATGCTCGCCAGAAATGCAACAAATCACAATAGAAAACCCTCATAATCATCAAAGCCTTTGCTCGCTACCCCACCCATCTAAACCATTCTCATTACATCCATGCCGAAATAGACTCTACGCAGCCGCCTTCATGTTCCCAACCACGAACGCCGCCGCAGCCCCCGCATCCAGGCTGTACGTCAAATGGGGCGCAAGTACCGTCGCTGTACCCGCGCAAATCAGATCACCGGTGTGGCAAATAATCTTTGTGTCGGCAGCGGACACTGCACCCACAGCATCGCCGTTGTTGGGGTCACCAAAGATGACGGCGGATTGAACGAAGGATGATTGGGCGGGGGTAAGCATAGTGGCAGCGTTGTGGACGAGTTGGCCGCCTTGACTGTAGGATGTGTTAACCCCTTATCTTGTAGCTGGAGAGATGGAACGGGGAGGGATGAGAAGGAGAAAACTGAAGAGAGACATACGAGTAGCCAGACATCACCAGGCTGGTAGTCGGACAAGCAGTCATAATTTGCCCGACCATCTGCGCCATCAGCTTACTCCCCCCCGCATCGCCGCCTGCCAGGAATCCAGGGATATCAGCCGGATAATCGACGCCCTGGACCGCAAGATTCTCTGCGCCCATAGCAGCACCCACAGCCTGGAAAAACGGAGGACCAGCCAAGGACCCAACGTTACCTTGCTCAGTAGTTCCGCGTGCGAAGAGGATGGTCATGGGTTTGCAGGCACCATTCTTGATGTCGTTTTGCGTCGTGGAGGCGAGCTGGCGGGAAGTGAGGGTGTTCGCAGGCTTGAAGCTCCGGGAAGCTAAAGTAAGGCGGGAGAAGGATTCCGCAGAGCGAAGAGAGATGTCTGCTAACGGCAGGCGGGGGTTGGTGGTCTGAACGGAGGCTGGGAGGGCGGAAATGAGCGGGAGGAAAATGAGGGCTGCTGCTATGGATCTCATGGTGAAGGTCGTTGATTATGGTATTGAAATTTATACAAGAAGCTGATTAAAATCTGCAGTGCCGGAATAGACTCAGTAGACTCAGTATTGGAAGTTAATCGTTGAATGGTATGAGAAAGGAGTCATAGTCTGAGAATGCCTTACCTTCTTATACAGAGGTAAGTCGCATATTCATCGTTGCCAATTGTCGCATAAGGGAAGCCGAGGCTACTACAATGTTTCTTTTTGACGGAGCTCAAATCGTCATCGTTTATTATGCGGACAAGGCAACAGGTAAGAACAAGGTTTGAACAGACGTTTTTGGCATGTCTACCATGTCCAGTTGTGGCCTTCCTCGGCAACTATCCGTGAGGAATCGTATCGATTGGTTTCTCACATCCCCTGTAAGAACCATTAAACGGGAGTGCCTGGGCAAGCTGGCACACAGCAAATGAGTACCGACCGATGAAGAATTTGTCAATAGGATTGGCGAGTTTAGCGACCTGCATAACCGTTTTGCACGGATGCTGAGGCTTGACCAGTCTTAAAACTTCAAATCGACGCATTTAGAACATTTTTGAAGAGTCTCGGCAGGATCAGAGACGGGGCTAAGGCTGCGGCCAAGCTTCCAGACACTCGTGTGAGTTCGAAGTTTTGAGTGCAGCTTTCCATCGATCGACGGAGGGTGTCGATTGCGACAAATAGATATCCAAGCAAAAAATCGCCTATATTCCAGAGTCCTCATCTAAAGCTCCTCCTCTTTCCAGGTGTCGGTGCATCGTGAGCACGAAACGGTTTCACGAAGCGGATCGCCGTCGCGCGCTCCGTTTCATGCCTACCGCAGCTTAGGATTTCCAAACGCATAGTATAGGTGAAGCCGATTAAGGAAATATCCGCGGTTTTGCGATGGCATCAAAGCTTGTCAGGCTGAGGTGCGTAGATGTGGGGAAGCACGAATGGGGCTAGGTGTGCGATTCAGTGCCAAGCATCACGATCTCAAGGTTTAGAGTTGTACAATTTTTGAGTTTACAAGTGTCGTTTTCGATGGTCCATCGATGACAGCAGGATGATATTCTCCAGTTTCAAGGATAGATCTAGGATGGATATGACGATTCCCGGGTAGTGCTCGTGTTTCGGTATCTCGACTTCTCGCACACTAGAGGAGCTAAATCTGGGAGGACATGTATATTTCGACGTTTTTAGCTCAAAGAAAGTTGTGAGTAAGTGTGCTGTCTGCAAAATTTATTGTCATTGCCGAAGAAGCAGTCAGGAGAAGAAGAAAGAGGTGATAATCGGAATAGAAGTCGGTGTTCGGCGCTTAACTCCGCGATATGACCTCGCTGCATCCCAGCCATCAACCAATTCGAAGGGCGGTTCTAGGGAAGCTAGAGGATTGTATCTGTTTAAGCTGTTTGCAGTTATCGCTAGAGTATTTTAAGTGTCGCAGTCATATTTAATAATTTGGATGCTGATGTGCTTCTGTTAATGTTCTAACTAGCTGCTGACAACCTAGTCGAAAATCCCTGGGGCAGAAAAGAAAACTATTGAGTCAAGGCGCCGTGTTTGCTTTTGAGAACGGATCAAGGGGAGTATTAAAAACAACATGTAGTATGAGCTAAGAATTGCAAAGATAACGTCTCGAAATGTGCTGCAGGAAGAGAGCATTGCACTTTCTCCTGTTCACCCAAGGTCCAAAGATCCCAAGTGTGGCGCAGCAGCACAGCCACGTTTCACAGTAAGGTTCAAGCCCTTATATAGGGGGTAGGCGTCCGCGCAAACATCCCTTAAGCCATTTGCGCAGAAGTGGTTTGAGGCCAACTTCATCGCTATACATGGGCCGCAAGTTCAGAGATTTTCACGGTGAAAGGCGCGATTTCCGAAAGGTCAGAAAACAATTGGCGCATCGCTTTGGCGTCAACATTCTCGCCAAGCTTTGGGTCAGATCGAAGCCTTTAAGAAATTTCAAGGGTAGGTCTCTTAGGCTTTATGAAGATAATTAATAACAATAAGGTAGCATGGTATCTTCAGCGAAATGCTCTTCCTCCCACCCGAAAGTACTCACCTCTTCGCGACGGGATGATCCGCCTGCTTCGAATCCGGCCAGGACACACAATGACCACTATTGAATGCGACCTATCGTCCGTGGATCTGCGTTATGCTGGAGATTATGCCGCTCTTTCATATACTTGGGGACAAATTGTTCCCTCAATCCCTATCCTGGTCAATGGAAGCGTGACAATGGTCTCGGAAAATCTATATCTGGCACTGCTTCACCTCCGTAAAAGAGAGGTTACGACGCTTTGGGTTGATGCAATTTGCATCAACCAAGATGACCTTGCCGAGCGTGCGACACAGGTCAGTCATATGAAAGACATATACCAGAAGGCATCCATCGTCTTAATATGGCTTGGGGAAAGCAATAAGCTTAGTGAGCGGGCTTTCGACGAACTCCACGGCCTAACTCTGCTCCTAGATTGGGATAACGCAGTGCCCAGTCGCGAATTCGATCAGGACACTATGGATCAGGACCCTCAAAAATGGACAGCAATCAGCGACATACTCTATCGCCCATGGTTCCGTCGTATGTGGATCATCCAAGAGGCTCTTTCAGCTCGGCAAGCCATGATAGTTTGTGGAAAGGATATCCTTGACCTGGATTTATTCTTGAAAGTCATCCATTCCATGCTCAAAGCCGGAGCTCTTCGACGCATTATGACCCATCACTCAAATGGACACAAGTTATCGAAAGGACCGATGCGAGTAGTCCTCAAGCAACTGGAGTTTCTTGTAAAGGCGAAATATGAAAACATCGATTTTTCCCTACAATATAAATTCAAACCAACCCTTTTGAGCTACCTCGCAGAAACTCGATGGGCAGAGGCAACTGACCCACGCGATAAGGTGTATGGTATACTTAGTCTAGCTAACGACTCTCGCTTACTGGGCCACCGGCATGCTGAGAGGCGGGGGGATTCCAAGTGGGTTCCGTTCAAGCCCGACTACAGTTTGTCTAAGGCGGAAGTTTTCATCAACACCACCAAGGCAATAATTTGTACCACCAGATCCTTGAATGTGCTTCGATTTGCGAAGTACACGTCCATCGAAACTAGCGGGCTCCCATCATGGGTACCGGACTGGTCGAACGAAGAGCCGCATGCCGTCCCTGAATTCCTGTCTGTAGGTCTCACCCATACAGACAAAGAGCAATACTGGCGCTCGAATTGGAAGATATCTAGTTCAGGTGGTGAAATTTGTCATACTCGTTACGAAATCACCCAGCACTGTAGACCCTCGTTCTCTCTGGGTAGGGGAAATACCCTGACAGTAACAGGATTTCATTTCGACACAATCACCGCTGTCTCACAACATACACATCCTCAAGATGACTTTCTTTACGCTGTTGGTCCATTTAACAAAGACGCTACGGAGCTACACGATCTGATGCAAAAGAATCTTGAATCAACCTATCAATGGATCAAGGAATGCATGCATCACGCTGCACAATGTTTGCCATATCCTACCGGCCAGAGCACAGGGACCTCCCTTTGGAAAATATTGAATGGGGACTCTACTAAAAACAAAAATGTCATGCCGGAGGGATGCGAACTACTTCTGGAAAATATACGCAAAGTTCAGTCAATCTTAACAGCACTGAAGAATCACGAACTGTCTACTCAATCTGGAAACTCCGATCCACTATCAGACATTGCTATGGGAGCAGCAATCTCAAACTTTGAATACGCTACGTCTCGATTCCCAATAATGGCCACAGAGTTCTTTTCGTGGAGATTTGCCGCAACCCGGAACAAGTACATGGGCTTAGTGCCGAATGCAGGAAGGGTTGGCGACATCATATGTGTCATATACGGCTGCGAGATGCCATTAATCCTACGGAGCTGCGGCCGAAATCGTTATGAGTTCATTGGACACTGCAAGATCCAGGGATTCGATTTTGATGAGGCTGTTGTAGAGTCGCACGTCGTACTTCAGAAAGGGAAAATGCAAACCAAGAAGGGTTCCAACTTCTCAGTCTTAAATGAGGCTGGGCGTAGAGTTTATACAACACTCAAGAAGACGAGGCAGTTTACTCTAGTATGAATCTAACCTAGTAAGGCGGCATAACAGTTATACTTGCAAGCATTAGACAAATCCCACAACACTTTTTACAGGGAAATATATAAACGCCTGATTGATATTAGCGGGGAGGGCGGCTATTTCGCTCTGACCACATTTTTGCGAGTGTCTATATCCCAGATTCAATACCAGAAAATGCAAAGGAACAGACACAATTAGAGCTAGCATTTGAATTGTATAGGCATAAGATCATCTAAAACCTAAAAACTATTCGCTTAGGCGCCTTTATTTTTAGAAACGGCACTCGCACGATACGGTGGTGCCTAAGCCAACACAATGCGGCCAGGAGGAGAGATCGGAATAGATGCAAAAAAAAAGGGCTGAGGCAGACAATCGATCGCCATGAGTCATTTACGTCGCGGACTAAGCTTCGACCTAGCACTCGATCCGGCAGTTCGCAACCGCGCCTCTTCCAACGCCAATTCTTCGGCATTGGAAATCCTACATAAGAATGTCAGTGTTGCCTCTATCTCGATATACCAAATCACCAGAGACAACGCATTCTACTTCGTGCTCCCAACCTTTTTGAAAATATCGATTGCACAACATCGACATCAAAACGCGACATTTTCCATCAGATAAAACCTTTGACCAACTACCTTTCCAATCTTGGAGTCAGCACACGCAGCCTCGTCAAGATGGTCCTCGAAGTCCACCCCATCACTGCCGCCGACATGCCCGCCCTCGTCACCATCCAAATGTCAGCCTTCTCCAGCGGCGTAGTAAGAACACTGTTTCCCGTCAACTCCCCCACCTACATCCCCACCACTATTAGCAAGCATTTGAAATCCATGAATGAGGAACCGGATGTCCACTACGTCAAGGTGATCGACACGGAGCTCAACGGGCAAATGATAGCTTGCGCAAAATGGAGAATCAACTTTGTAGAGAGAGGACAGGAAGAGGTGGATAAAATGTTGCCGCAGCCGGGGAAGGAGGAGGAGGGGAATGCACCTGCAAATGCGTTTATGGCGTACTTGAGGTGGGCGAGGAGTACTTATATGGGGGGCAAGCCGTTTTACTGTATGTCTTCTTTCTTTCTTACCTCTTTTGTCTATTCCTCCTATATCTTAAGGAACGCTGCATGGGACTTGATGCTAACTAATTCTTAGTCCTCCATATGTTAATAACCGATCCCGCACATCACCGCCGCGGCGCGGGCGCCTTGCTCGTGAAGTGGGGAACTGAGCAGGCGGACACGCACAGTTTACCTTCATTCCTCGAAGCCTCCGAGGCCGGGAAACCATTGTATGCACGATTGGGCTTCGTGGCGGTGCATGAGGAGGTATTCGACTTGGCTAAATGGGGACTTGAGGGCAAGGATACGAATACGCTTATGATACGGCAGCCAGTTTCCAATTCGAAGCAAGATTAGTCAAGTGATCAGAGATCTGAGATGGAAATGGAAAGTATTTGAGGATGGAAGAGAGAAGGCCTTGCAGCTCAATTGAAGAATTCTATTTGACGAGCCCGACCAGACCGAGACCATATTTATATTAAACTTTTAAAAAAAACAAAAGCTACGCTCCCAAACCAAACCCAGAGAAGACCAACGTCGCTGGAAATCCAGCGCGCAGAAGGTCGTCGTGAGCCCGTGAGGGAAACTCGAGGTCGAAGCCCGGGGGGGAAAGCAGAGAGTGGCGGTCGTCGGCGGGGTCGTGGTCGTGGTAGTCGTGGTCATGGCCGGGGACCAGAGGACCGGAAAGTCGAGAAGAGCCGCGAGGGCAGAGAGAGCGGAGCTCAGACGGGGGCGAAGTCACGCTGGTTGTAAGTTAGTATAAGTTCAGTCAAGTCGTCTCAAGTTCCTCAGTCTCTCAGTCTTTCAGATTCAGGTAGAGTCCCAAAGTCTTAAATCTTCAGTCTCACATCCCGTAAGACCATAAGCAGCTACAAGAGATGGGAGATTGGATGGAAGAGCAACTTACAGTTACAGTGCCTTCAGGCACCGCCGGCGCAGCCGCCACAGGACCCAGCTCGTAGCTGGTTGCCATCGCGCGGGCCACCGCCGCGCGCCTCTCTGCCATGCCGGCGAGCACGAACAAGCCCGCGGCAACCAGACACACCAGGAAGATCCCGGCCACCGACGCGAACAAGACAGTCATCTCCATGATGACTAGTGGCTCTTGGGGGAGGGAGAGCCGAGGAGAGACGGTGGTTGCGAGGGCGAGGAGGCCAGAGAGGAGCGGAAGCAGAGAGCCAGAGAGTGGCAGAAGATGGGAGCGCGAAGGCGGGAGAGTCTTGAACTTGTGGGCGGGAGCGAGCAAGCTGGAAGTTTGTGGTGTGTGTTGCTCTGAAGACGGAGAAGTTCAGTGTGGGATACCTTTTGATCTACCAAGCTGCGGTGCTACCTGATTAGGACTAGTATGCGACAGTGAGCTCCAACGAAGGAAACTCAAAAGAGTGCAGTGAACTGAAGAGGGGTAGGACATTGGGGTACCCCTCCAAAGGATCAGTTGAGCTGTGCGAAGTACTATTGTAGTTGGCAGAGTATATTTCACGTTTGACATATAACTTAGATACAACATGAGTGATGTGGAATTTATTGATAATGATACTATAGGAGGAAAGATAAGACGCGAAACTTGTCGCCAACCACCTAAACAATCATTCTACGAGAACATAGAACCAGCCAGGCATTTCAAACAAAAGGGGTAAAAGGATCAGACTCCTTAACAAAACATCATCGTAATAGCTGGAATGGCCTATAGTCCCATCACTATTCTTTTTAAGGACAATGTGAGATACCATATAAGTGTACTACGATAACTCCACTACAACCCAGACGCAGAGGACAGTTTGCTTATTAGAAACGATATTTGTTGGGCTACTATCCTAACTCACAACAGAACTACAAATTACGAGATCCTGGGCATATATCAAAACATCGCCGCAAGCACCTCAACATGCTTCTCCAAGCTCGCTTCGGGCACGGTGAAGTGTGTATGCAGTTTCAATAGCCCATGCTGTGTGAAGAGAACACGTTCCTCACCTCCTTTCTTCGCCATATCAGTTCAAGAACAATGAGAGAGGTAGACCATTTTAGGAGGAAGCCAAAGCCCCATTGCAGTCACTAGAGTAATATATATCCGCATCGATGAACATGCTCAATAACATTGTAAGCTGTGAAGCAAGCTTAAAATGTTCGCCCGAGGATCAAAACGAGAATCCTAAAGCATGCAGAAGCAATTGTTGAAGAACCCTACCTATCATAGTAGAACAATGGAACGGCAGAGCAAGATAAACGGTCACAGACTCTAAGTACCTCTCCAAAATTTAAGAAACCATTATTCCTGCAACTGAACACAGAGCAGCACACATCACTAAGCACACAGAAAGCAATTGTAGTTTGACATCCACTATTCATTCATCCATCCCATTACTAGCAAGCATATCCTCGTATTCGGAAATGCCGCCACAGCCCATCCCTTCAGAAATGCGATTAGAGTTCAAGACTCAACCAAAGCACCATTCAAGAGTTCCGGCAGACTCAAGAAAAAAAAAACGACCCAAAGACCTATCAGTCCAGGTATCATGCCCCATCCATTCCCAACGCCAGATGCCCACCAATGCCCATGCCGTTCGTTTTCCAGACGCCAACCCAAGAGGACTCTGTATACAATTACAAAAGGGAGCGGGAAGCGCACTGCAACGAATGCAAGAACGCGAGTTCAGGAAGCAAGACGACTAATCCTGGTCCTGCAGCAGGGGCTTGCGTTCTGCGAAATTTGGCGGGCAGGAAAAAAAACTACCCTTCCAGCCGGCTTTCCTCGCAGCGATGCGGAGCTTGTTTTCCTCGTGACGCATTTGGGCTAGGTCTGGGCGAATTCTATTGCGAGCGTGTCCATTAGCCTCGCGAGCGTCTGGGAGAGGAACATACTCACGCTTCTTCGTGATCTTGCTAGACGACCCCCCTGCAGTCTGGGGACGCTCAATCGCTGCGGCATCGGACAAGGGGCTGGCGGTGCGTCCGGGCGGCTCGAGGGTCGAGTAGTTGCTGAAGCGAGGCTCGGAGATGCCGTGGTCGCGGTTGCGGTAAACGGGATGCGGTGGGCCCATGGCGGAGACGGGCGACGGGGGAACAGAGCTGCTAGGCGAGCCGTGACTGTTAGCATTGTAGTGTGCCTGATGTTGGTGAGGGCCCCAAGCAACCGGGTCGGATTGACGGGGTTGGCCGTTGCCGAGACCGAGACTCTGGAGGGTGCTGGAACGCGAGCGCAACTTGTTCGGTCCACGGGGAGGAGCAATGCCGCCGACGCCGCCATCCACTGTCATTCCTGAGCGTCCGGACATAGCAGTCATGGGCGGAGGTGGGGTAGTGCCGTTGATGGTGGAAACTGATCCATTGACCTTCGAGGACGAACCCCTCAGGATACTAGGAAGCGAGCGTGCGGTGCCGGGGGCTGGAGGGTTGAACGGTGCATCGTGGGCAGCTACGTTGGCGCGTGCGGCGTCACGCTTTCGATTGTAGTGCCTCTTCCAGAAGAGTCCTCCGAACAAGGAAGAAAAGAACAGGACGACAAAGATGACGGCGAAGGCTAACCATCCCTTGTGTGTAGAGATCCTGTGAGAGGATGTGTCAGTGACAAGCACGGTGTGGGGGGAAAATTGAAATGGGAATTGAAATGGGCATGGCTGGCTCGAGGGCACAACTTCTTTCTACACACCAGTCTGTCTTCGCTCCAGTCGCGTTCTTGACACCTCCGGCAGCTCCGGCAGCCGCAGTACCCGTAGCAGTTGTCGAAGTGGTAGTCGCAAGAGTCGTTGTCTGAACGGGCTGGACTACCGGTCCAGCGCACAGGGCATTGTAGTAGGTGTTGATCTTGGCCGCATCGTCCGCGGAACAGCCGGTGGCCTGGCAAACCGCGCCTGAAGAGTGAAGCTGAGTGAGGAGGGCACTCTGGCAGACGCATGACTGGTAGATGCCTTGACTGGTGACGGGTGCAGCTGGAGGGACGCAGCCGCCCTCAGCCTGAGCAAGGACGGTGCATTGCTTTGCGCAAGCTGGTAGTTTGGAGTAGTCCAGGACCGTCTGGCTCACCGCAGAGCCGACGTATAGGGCGACGACGAGAAGGCGCCGCATCTTCGCGTCGACAGCGCAAGGACGAGCCTTTGGTTGCGAAGCGAGTGTGGGTGGTGATGTTGGGGGAACGAGCGTGGGTGAGGTTGCCGTCGAGAAGAGGAGAAGAGAGAGATCTCGACGCCTTGGTGCTTGGTGGTGTTGTGCTAGCTCCTGGCTGGTCCGGGCCCAACCTCCTGCATCGGGCCACTGGCTCCGCTTAAATCACTCCCAAGGAACGCAGCATAGACCCGACCCGGAAACATCGCACGTCATCTCTATCGAATGTCACATGGGCGTTTGCGGGTATTCGCACCCTCTCCGCATCGCATTTAGCCATCTCAGGTACTCAGAAGCATCCGCGGTTCACCCACTGAGCTGCACCGAGTAGGCCTCCTGCAATCCGCATCAAGCATCATCCCAAAACGTCGTCTCCATTAAAGTGGCGGCTGCTTTGAGACCGTGGCGTGGCACCACTGAAGGGCTTAGCGTGCTTATTGATAGATTGTAGTGGAGTGTACCTGCACGCTAAAAGGCTTCTTTCCTTCCACTAAGAACGAACGCGAACACGTCGCAAACACCATCCATCAGCACACCCGCAGCGCCGCATCAGATTACATCTTCAAATCCGGACCACCGGCTTCTACACCATTGATGTACCAGACGGTACACAATCCGATGCAGAACAGTCGGGGCAGAGCGTGTATCGCATTGCGCAGAGAAAGGGGAGCCACCTTGGCGTTCGCTCGAAATGAACATTCTCGTATCCTTATCATGCGCTGACTTCGAGAACACGCCCTACTTCCGCTCTGAGCACCAACTGTTTGCCAAGATTTGATTTCGCATCTCAAAGTCTTCTGGCAAGGTATTCTGTGTTATCTCATGCAGAAAGAACAGGGGCGCCGTTCCTGCATGTCCCCACACCCGGGTCCCTGGATCACGGTTTCGAAACTTGTCTGCCCTCAGTCAAGACGTCCATCTTCAATTTTCAGATCATTTACGAGGCCCGTTATCTAGAATGACTGATGATGTTCTATCTTAGAGCTTGCGAGCCAACGTGAACAGATCAAGCTGATACTCCTGTGGTACGGTTTACTAAACTTCCATATTGGCGACGAATGCGCTTTCCCGAAACGCTCGATGGCATACTTGTACCTTCCTGTATGTCCTTTGCTACTACACTTGTGTCTTCGTATTTTTCCGAATATCCGTTTTTCTGTACAATCCCGAATTCAAAATTTCCCTATTTTGCCCTTTGAGACCTTATATGCTTGACTGTCTATATTGGTAGATCCTTGCTTCACTTACACCATAACCCGTCCCTTACCCGTTGATGTTTAGATAAATACAAGAGGGTGGAGAGGTTTTGACACGAAAGTTCCTGGACCCACAATTAGGCATAGCACAGTTTGATAAGGAAAGATCAACGATCCGTAGGTCAGACACAGGAAAGATGGTTACATCCATAAACATGAGGCCAGGCAGGTGCTTGATGCTAAATCACTTGAATAAACACTTAGACCTAGTCAAACATCTGTAGACAGTATCGACAATTTGAGCAACATGAGTTGTACATTGCAAATTTCCTGCCACTACGAGCACCACTCGAAAACCCGACCATAGCGAGAATCGAAACAAAGACAGCGCAAGCTCGACAACGACTATCATCAGAGTCACAGCACTGCATCGTCAAGCACCATATATGCTTCCTTCGAAACATTCCAGCACTGGCAAATGTGAAATCATTGATATTGTATCTGCATCAGTCTGAGGCCCAAGGTATCCACTGCCTTCCCTCCGCAGTCTGTCTCAAGTCTCCTGTACCACGTTATAATCTCATGTTCTTTGCTTTGTCTATAGACTTCTGTACTCCCGCACACTAATACTTAGGTTACCAATTTCACCGTCATCTCTTCATTCCTAATACAGTCGTCAAATTGGGTCGAACGCGTCCAAGATATCAATCAACTTTCTGCGTGATGGTTGTAAACTGTCCATCTGCAACTTGACAATAATATTATTCGGGGCTGACATCCGTCATATACATCTAAAAATGCAGACATGGGGAACAACTATACGCATCATCGCAGACGAAGCAAGTACTCTACAATGTGGTATGTTTGTCCTCGAGGCAGTCCACGAGGCCCAGCACGCATGAAGACAGTACGAAAATCACAGTATCACATGGCATCATCGCACATCCATTAATTTGCCATAAATGTGTAATATCCCAACATTTAGGAGAATAAATTGAGGACCTCGTGCCAGGTATTTTGAGGCTTGACGAAGCCCTCCCTCTACCTTCTCATTTCTCTAATTTATCTCTTTCTCCGCCGCCGGTTCTGCTTCGCTGTTTATCCCCAGCCTGTTCCTCTCTGATATCTTCTCCTGCTCTTCCTTATTGTTCTTGAACTGTACGCCTATGCACCCTTTGACACATCAGTGCTGTTCTCCGCGAACAGGGTTCGCAATCCGTGGGACTTATCACCATCGCAGGATATCGTGTCAGATTCGAGAAGCCTAAAAAATAACACTAATGTCAGGATGGATACATCCTCCTGTTTCGAACAACATGAATGGCGCACTTACCAACAGTACCATGCCGGCTTGTCGTGAAGGACGCATACCTAGACTCTTCAGACTCGCGAGCAGACATGCTGCTGCACGATGATTGGATTGCCATCGCGGCCATCCCATCGGTCAATTTCGAGACACCGACGACCCCTCAAAAGCGCGGTGATATAGGCCTCGACATCAGACTCGGCATAAACCTGGCCGCCTAGGCGACATGCCCGATGTCGTTCATCTGTGATAGCATGAAGCCTGCGTGCTCCCCATGTGATGCTAGCATGTCAACGGTAGGGTTCCAGATTATTCTTCCTACCTGCTGAGGGTGTTGATGTAGCAGTCGACTTTAGGGAAAGATATGTTCTCCATGCCCTCGATCTCTACGACCTTGTAGGCTATTCTGGTTTTACCGCGAAAAAGTCTGGTCCTGCTTGTCTCATCCGCACCGAGGTACAGATCGTTCAGCTCATCAAAGCTTTCAAATCTTAAAGAGAGGTTGTCACAAATTTGTTAACCTTGCTCCGTGGAGCGGTCCTAGGCTAGTCTCCGGCGACCAGAGAGCGTCTTATACTCAGGCACAGCGGGTATCCACTTTACTTCTAGGTATAGTTCGAAACCGCAGGAGCTAATTGAAAACTCTGCACAGTTAGTTTCGCATTCGGAGGCAGGCGGAAGTTTGGTAGGATGTCGCCAGCACTGCGAATGCGGCGCGATTATCTCAATGGGGACAAAGCTCCAAACGTGTGGCACTCGATGCATAGGATAAGGGAGGACAGCGGTAACAGGATATCAGGGTACCTATTTGTATTAGCAAGCGTCTTTCGTAAACGAAGGACTGTAGAGGGAGGCATTGATCTCTTACCGCTCCAGTGCGTCAGCTCCTGTTCGTTTTGTCAATGCTAGCCACCAGATTCCCGCTGCCTCTCACAACATGGATTCTCTGGACTGTGGTGGTCCTTATCTTCCAGCCATAGGCTGGCCTACTATCGGAGACATCATAGGGGAGCGACCTTGGGCGCGGGTCAGTTCAACGGAGAGGCATCCCGAGAGTATTGAAGGCCGAGGCCTGAAATGTAGGAGGACGTCGAAATTCGGGTTGCTGGATAACTGTGAGTGTCAACAGGCTTCTTTGGTGGAGGAGGCAATTGAGGGTATGGTGGAGGAGGAGAAACAGTAAAGCAGCATATACTGACCTAGCGCGGATTCAATGATAGATAGCCCCAGAGGCCAAAAATATGTGTTGGAAGAATGGTTCGAAGGTGACTTCGGGTCGCGCGGTGCGAAATACAGCTGCGGGGGAGGGGCTACTTGCCCACCCAGGACCGACCTGAACGTGCGTCAGTAGTGATGAGCAGGCAAGGAAAGGGTATCTTACTGGTACTGGGTGTGTGTAAATCCCCCTTGGACTGCATGTTGGAGTCGAGGTCCCTCTTGCCGCCAAGGAAGCAGTGGCAGGATGGATAAATTCTGCTGCGGATTAGAAGGCAAAAGAAGTTGATTGTGTTGCAATGAAGTGACGCACCCGAGGATAACTGTATGGCGGCTAAGGTGGCCGAATAAGCTGTCAAGGAGAGTGTGAGGAAAAGAAGAAGAAGAGAAGAGACGAGGGCGAAGGAATATTTAAGTAGGCGTTGACAGGAGAACAGTTGCTCTATGTGATAAACGTTTTGGGTGATGACGTGAGCTGCAGGCTGGAGTAGGTTTCTGATGCGATTCTGGATACTGTATAGGGAGGAGCGGGACAGCGCGACGTCGACACGGTGAGATGAGGAAGGTTTGGGCCAGAGGTGGCAATATACATAGGAATTGGCGGGTAGGTGTCCGGTCCAAACTCGTGTTACATAGAGGGAAAGAGCAGCATGAAGTTAGTGCATATCTTATGACGTGTCGATGTAGCCACATTTGTAGCAGGGGTATCAGTGACTGTGTAGCTTGCCGAAGCAGTGAGTTTCTATAGTGAAATTGGTGCAAACGCCACACACTTCGCTTTTGCGAACCTCTAAGTCTGCGGATACTTTCGATATAACATATTCGCTCGTGCTATTCTCCATTATATATTGATTCATTGAGAAGCAATTCCATAATTCAAATCCACGGTCGGTGTAGCATTGTTGGTAATGCGCCGGAAGTGCCTGGCAACCACTCTCTGGAGACGTAGGTTCGATTCCTACCCGGTCCATTCCGAGTATAACTGTATGGTGCTTTGGTGCACCGGCAGTTATCCTCGGACATTTTTGCTAGATTTTTTACTTGTAGAGTTGTTTTATGCGGATGGTTTGCAATCTTTTGAGTGTGGGTATAGATTCTGCTATGATTCTGTGATGTGCATCTACCCTTTGCCCTCTAAGATTGGCGGATTGCGACCTTGGCTCTATTCTCTTTGTCGAAACTAAAGCTTCGAGCCTTCTGAAACACATGTTTTGCCAATTCATTTTATGCGCAAACACTACCAGTATAAAAGAACAAGGCTGCGCTAGTATTGATGGATCTCAGACGCCCAAAAATTAGACATAATCACTCAAATTAGGGAAGGATCTCCCTAGTGTAGAAGAAGAATGTCTAGGCTCGGAATCTACAAAGCATGTTTTGCTTCTGTGAATGGATAGAGTGGAGCGAGCCCGTTTTCCATCTCCGCTAGAACGTGAAGTGATAGGCTGTTTCACCCCACGTTTAGTACAATACCACATACTTCATCTCCTTTGTTAGTGCCAAATAGCACACTTTGTTATGACTTTTATTTCGAGATTTGAACTGAAGGACGCAATAGTTTATATTATGGTTAAGAGACGCTGACTTCCATATTTCCAATACACCGTGACGGTGGTCTAGCATAAGTGGTAATGCATTGGTTGGAGGGCCAAGTCATTGGGTTCGAGTCCCATAGCCATCAATATTGGAGTGAATGTAGGTACCTGGCAATTGCCTCATTCAGCCTACAAACACTCCAGTATATCTTCTTTTTTTGCTCCTCTACGTGTATATAAAAGTATCTTCTCACTGACTGAAGTACTTCACTGTTTTGCGAGCTCCCTATACGACGCAGCATCTATTTACCTTTTTGATCTTGCACATTTTTCTGCCGGCTGGAACACAAAGATTAAATTTTTATTCAACTGCCTCACCTAATAATACGGATCTCACAGACAGCAGATGACGAGTTGTTCCATACAATCATGGCCTCATTTGATCATGTATCTACAGTCACAGCCCATACATGTGTGCAGCCTAGTATTCACATTCTACTTGTATCTATGACGCCCAATTCCCTTATTTTCAACGAGACTGTGCAACGAAACTTTGAGAAAAACTGCAAGAGAGATCATAAGGCGATTATGGTGAGATTTATTTGAGATTTAGCCAAGATATTTGGGACATTTCCATTTTATCGTCATTCTACGATCAGTTAGGGTGAGCGTGAATAGCACACTCCTCGATAGTCGACATTACAATGCGGTGACATGCTCTTAGATTCACCCCGCTCAGTACTCTGAAATTCTGGTCGACAAGGGTTTCTGTTCGATTTCTATGGTGGTACAGTCGACATAGTTTGAGATAGATCGTAGTTTTGAAGCTCGTTGGGAGCTGTTGTTGGAACTGTGGTTTGGGTAAGTTGTCAACCATACTACTTGAGATGAAAATTCTGCGTAGGCAACTGTACATGCAGTTGCCTAGAATATTTATCTCTAAAAATCATACTAGCTGTCTAATGTATTCCTTTTTTCATTAACTTTCATCACCATGGGCATCAACTTCATCCACGTGAGCCCTAAGGGCTTTGCACTTCGCACGCAAGTGTCTCTTGAATACGACAACGAGCTTGTGATGGACCTCTGCGACGCTACCACATCCTACGAACACGATAAAGATGACGATCTGTACTTCTCGACTATTTATGTTCATCAGCGCAAAGTCATGTACTAGGAAGCAGGGCATGCTACTTACACATTTGAATGCCATCTATATCCAACTGGATGGACAAAGTTTGTTATCCTCTCACAGATTCATAATAGAACAATACTCACCGCTATCTTATAGACGTTCCGCACGCCCTCATGGGCCGTAGCTTTTATAGTTTGATGCATCTCCAGTCTCAGTGGCTAATAAATCTTTACTGCGGCTCTTCCACCCTCTGTTCAATCTCGGTCAGATCCAATATCTCTCTTTAGACGAGGAACAACGCATCAGGTTCTTTAGGAGCGTGTTATTAGGTGACTTTGGGTCTGAATCACAGCAAGTACGCTGGCACATCCAATGAGAGGCCAGTAATGAGGCACTCGTCTCGAGCCTCCTCATCTGCACAGCTCACCGCCACTACAAACGAAGCGCAGAATATCTCCTTCACCTAGGCAGCCGCGCTTACATGTTTCCTCTGATCGGAAGATATTGCTTCCTAGCGCGACCGCCACGGGTACTTAAGGAATGGACCCGGTCCTCTCTTCCATCCTCTTTACACTCACCTCCAACTCCACATCTGCCCCTTCGGGTGGACCTACATTTACTCCAATAACTGGGTGGGGGCCAGGTATCCTGGCCCGCCCAAAGATTCTTCTTTTGAAGGATTGGGTTGGGACTCGCGGCCAACATGTAAGTTTCACCTCCCTCCTCCGTTTCCTTTTTCTTTCCCTCCAGCTGCAACAAACTAACAGGTTCTATAGACGGGGCCGCAAGTCCCAGCCTCCTCAGGGCCCTGCGGGCTGTCACCAAACCAATGGACGCCCGTAGGGTTTCCCTAGAGGCTCGTGATAAGGCCAGGTATGCTCTCTTTTCATGTCACCTTCGATCTATTCCTAAATGAAATCGATTCTAGTTCTGGCGGGTGCTGAGCCCTCTACCTACTGCGGCGGAGTCGGCACTCCTTTGCTACTACAGGTAAGCGACCCTTTCCAGCCTCTCCCTCGCAGACACTGACATCATTTCAGCAGCGCCGACGCACCTCGAGCGAATTTTTCCGGAGAGAGCTCTCTCCATAATCTCGGCGAAGTCATAACTCGAGATAACTGAGCCAGGCTCTGGTGAGCATCCCTCTTCCTCCTCTTCCTTATCACACTCACTAATACCGTCTCAGTGACACTTCCTGAGGCACCCGGCGGACCAGCACAACAAACCTGCAATGGAAATAATGTATGCGTTACAAAGAGAGTGCTGAGTCTATTGAGCTCGGATATATACCCCTCGACGCTAAATTGTTGCCTTCTCGTAAGTCCTTTTGATTCTTGACTTTCTCTTCTCATGCTGACTGCGTTACAGTGAGTTTACTGAAGATGGGTGTTTATTGCCATGTGTTATTTCTGGTGGCAGTTGATGATATCACGACTGGGAACTCACCGCGGGTTTCTGGAAGCTGATCAATTCGTTGAATGGGGACTGTCATAGGAACTTAATTAGTGGAATGGAAGCGTTCAAAACCTTGCTCTTGTCGTGCCTGCTGCTGTGATGCCCCAATGCCATGACTGCTTGTGATACCTAAAATTCTGTACCACCTAAGTAGCCCATTTCTCCTCTTCTGCACCTATAGTTGCATATCTGGTAACAAGGTTTCAGCCGGAGTCTTGAGATTCTCGCAATGTTGAAGTTCAACACCGCCGTCCCAGCCCAACCTCTCCATCCACGTCATCACACCCACCTATCTACAGCCTCATGCTCCCATCCTATTGTAGGCCTACTTTAAAATAGCTCTATCTACAAGCATACGTGCCCAGCACATCGCGCCGAACTCATCAGCCTACAACCCACAGCGCACTCTCCCCCAGACTACCACACTACGCACCGAATCACTTAAGCCTCCCCTATACCAGATATGCCCCTGCTCGCCAACTTGCTTCGTCTCCGCAATCACCAGCCTAGCGATTTTGCCACTCTGCTGGCCATATACATCGGAATCGCAGTGTTCAGTACACTACCAGTACGCAGGGCTGGAGAGATGCGGGATGGCAGAGCGGTGGAGGTTTGGGAGGAGACATACTACATCGTTAAGAATACGATCATTTGTGCGGTGTTAGTTCTGGCATTGTTGGGAATGGCGGGATGGGCGGGAGGTTACTACTACTCTATCCCTGTATTGCTCGACATTATCATTCTGGATGATGACTGAACACGCTACGGGGGTTGGGGACAACATAAGGAGTCTCACGATTATGGAGCTCAGCAGAAGGGAGGTTTCTGAACTGGGATAGGAGGGTAAAAAGATCATTTCTGTGCTCATTTTAGAGGGTTATAGGGCAGTTTTGTAGAGATGGTGGACTGCGATAAATTTACATGAGTGACTTTGATCCTTTTGGAGGCGTCCAGCTTCCACAGAAGCTGTCCAGTTTATTAAAATGGCTCTAGAATATCAGAGTACTTGCTGGTGTTTAGCCTCGGAGAGAGATGGGGGGTTATGGATATCTGCGGCGTGTTATGTGACATTGAGCGGACGGCGCGATGTGTACTGAATCGCTTTAGCCTTCTTTAAAAGTTTTCGTTGGCGGTGAATGTGTACGGTATGCTCAGAGGCCCTCCTAAATAACTCGTTCTTTGTTCCCTTGATCATAGAGGGGGCGTGAATGCACCCTTGAGCTTGGACCAGCCGAAGCTCTCCTAACAACGAACTCTATTTCCGCGCCGAAATAGTCAACCAACACGATTTCGTCATTTCAACGTGTACTCCAAATACCTTATCTCTACTTGAGGTCGCTCTGACAATTGCTTGGTTATCACCCTGCCCCCCTTTCGCGCACTGCGCTCCGACCGAACCCCCACCGCAGACACCGAGTATCCTGAACATGGGAACAAGCAACACCCTACGGGGCTATACAAGGGGTGAAAACGTAACACAAGGAAGATGCGGATGTGGTGGAGCAAAAGGAATGGATCGGCGAGCATTGGGCGCTTGCGTGCTTGGAGGCGGGTCTGCGCCATGGCTGTGCACCGGTCCGCTCCGTAATGACGGGCGCTTCTCTGGGGGTATTAGCCAAAGACTGCTCATGCTTACGGCGATCCATGTGCAGGGTGTCCAAATAGGTCAGTCCCGTTGATGTGGATTTAGAGTGTGGGAGTACTTGCCTAACTTCGAGGTTCTGGCGCGGCGGTCGATGAAGTCGCTAAGGTACGTTTTGTGGAGCTTCACCTCCAAGCTTTCTTGTAACCCCTCCACCACCGGCGACCTCAATACCATCATATCTTTTCCTCGGCTCACCAACGCTTTCATTATGGAGAGACTAAGAGAGACGAGTTGACGGCCATATGAAATACCACCCTTGAGCGCAATCGCGTTCGCGACCCCTGCAGCCACCGCCACAGACCACAACACCCGTGTTGCAGAGCCATCAAGATTTTCAACCAAGAGATGAGACTCTTAGTGTTATCAACATTGGCTGCACGTGCTGGCCAAATCTCGCCGTCCTCGACTTCCTTATCTATCTTCCTTCACCCCTTCCGCCCACATGCCAATTTCAGCGCCGCAACTTTACCCTCCGCCTCCATCGATGAGAATAGTAGGAGAAAACCTTGAAAAAGGCACTGGAGAGGATGGCCACCTCGTTCTCCGATTGATATGACTCCTGGCGACAGCCAAAGTGATAAGTATATGCTGGCAACGGCAGCTTCGGCGGACCCGACATCGACCACTCCACTGCCTCTAAACACCCCCAACTACTAGTCCCTTCTTTTTTTTTTTATAGAAAATCTCGATGACGAGCAGTACACTATCACAGGAGGGACACTAACGGCAAATGTTATAGTACCGAACCGCATACCACACCTCCTTCTTCAAGCCCCGGATCTGCCTTCTGTCCTGAACGCGGCACGCGAAAGCCTTCACGAACAATGCATGACGAACCCGTATCTTCGACTCTCATCTCTTACAGCCGTGAAGGAGCATCAGCTTTGCCTTACTTACTACTCGGTGCCTTAACATTCCCCACAACGAGATCGGACAAATCATATAAACACAGGCCGAGGGAGAGGCAGGATGGACTCTTACAACGAGATCGAAAAGGATATACATACATAGGCCGCGGGAGAGGCAGAATGAACCATTATAATGATATTGGAGAGGATATACAACCAGAGGCCGTGGGAGAGGCAGGACGGAAGGACGACATTGTCAACCATATGAGTTGTGATCAAGCGAGAAGTTCATCTTCAGCAAGGGCGACAAATTTCGGTACAGTGCCCACCCCTCGCTGCGAATTGAGATCTGGGGTGCCCACTTGAACAGGAGGACGCGGCATCTCTCAGTACTGTTCAAGGTGCGTCGCTGTTTCCCTCTCGAAAAACATTACAGATCCGATGTATAAACTGACGATGACACAATTAGAACCCTCCACTTTCGAAACAACCCTAACAATTACTTACTCTCCACAAGATGCACCGACATACGTCACTTAACTCTGTGAACAATCGGGATGACTTCAAAGATAAAACATCGGCCGTGCTCAGAGTTTGCGCCGACCCTCGTTTCTTTTGAGAAGAATAAGCAAGAGGTGATACTTTAGGACGGCAATGGCTTCATTCTTTGCGGCATGATGTGCAATACATTAGTTTCGCAACATGCAATTGACGAGAAATACTTACCTTTTGTTGAATAGTAACCAACAATCCAGATCCACAGCCATGCGATTCAGCCCCGCTTTTCCTCCTCTTTTCCTAGTCACATCGAGATCATCGTACCCGTCTTTCCAGCATCTTCCTCGTGGTCGCAGCGCGCCGTACTAGGGTACTCAGCATACTTTGCAAGGCAGATCTCAAGGCATATACAAGGACATTAAGGCAAAGATACCGATACCGAATCGAGAACAAGGATCTTCGATGCGAGAACTCTGAGAAAGATGCCCGAACTGAAATATGAGCTCGGCGAACAGGACCTCCTTGTTATCATTAGCAAGACAGTGCACCGGGAAGAGCCCTAACAAAAATGGTCGAAAGAACTCAGAAGTCACACTTCAATGACGAAGAGCGGAGACAATAGATCGGTAAGACTACCTCGTCTTTTGCGTTACCTTTTCCAATGATGAGTGGAAGGGACTGGGTTAGAATATTCAGCGCTATCAAAACGCACCACTGGATCTCTACCCATCGATCTAACTTCGGGTCCACTAGCGAAGCTAGAGCCAACCCAAGGTAAGGATGTGGTGCTATATCGAGGGTTCGATATATGTATCTTCAGGAGAATTTACTGATTTACGATGGCTGTAACTTCTGGTTATCAACTGCGTTGTAGCGGATCATGAGCTAACGGTTTCACAGACATACCAGTAAATCTGGACAAATATGCTCCATTGTTACGTGCCAGCTCCCTCCTACATCGTTGGGAAATTGTCGCAGTGGACGAGACTGAGTTTCCGAAGCAATTTGTATGAAGCGGAGATCCGAGTATGGGAGCTGAATTGACCAGTATATGGACGGTAGATCATTTCCATAAGAACCACAACCAGATAGCAGAGCTAAATTCCGGACAGGTTCTTCCATACGGCTTCGAAACCCTGCGATCGGAGTCATGGCCGACTACGCAAAGTCGAAACTGGAATTGCACAAACGTTAGCGACAACATACACAAGGCCGACATCGAGAAAGTGGTTAAAGGGAATATGGTTCCGGGACCCTTTCTCATGTGGTCATGCATAAAGCCTCAAGTATGCTAAACCAGGGACCCAGTTCTCTACAGTTTGCAAGATGTGTCGAGCCCGATGGTAAATTTGACCAGGCGTTGATCGAATCGGCGGATATATGACAACCATGGCACACAGTAAGCGAAGAGTATGAGGCTACTTACGTGGTGAGCAGGCTCTTCCTTCAGCGGCATGCTCGCAATTGTGCTCCGACGTATTCGGCCTCTCGGAGTTGAACGATTGCAGATTTTTAAGAGACGCCGTGTGCTCACTTTGATATGCATAACAACAGACGAAAACAGATGGAAGAAGCTCGATATGAGAACAGACATACAGAAAAACTGACAAGATTTGTAGGAATAGCAGCAGTGGGGATATTGAAGGCAACGAGCGGGCTATGCTGGGGGTCTAGCACGCGCTGACCATCGGTAGCGGAATTGGGACGACTAAAGGTAGGAGATGACACAATGCCATTGGCATTGACGAAGAACAATTGTACGTTAGGAGGGATTAAAGACTCGAACTCTAGGTGCATGTTTTTATGCATGTGTTTGATAGCCGTAACGACAGGAAGTGGTGGAAGAAGGAGAGGAACAGTATTTGGAAATGCGAGGTCTTCGGTCTGCCATTGGCGCCGGCGTCAAGAGCGGGATAGATGTGAGTGTGCAGTTCTACGAGAAAGCTTCGGAGGTGAGGGGCGTGAGAAATATGAGCTAAACGAACTGCAAGAACTGAAAAGGCACAGGGCAACTAACTGACCGGAAGAAAGAATTGGGCAGATTTTTGCGGACACTACAACAGCAGAAAGAGATGGGAAGAAACGAGAAACAGAATGGGCTGGGAATTGAAGACATCGATACTCTGTCCGCTATCAGGTGGGAGGAAGAAGAAGACGAGTATGAGCATTTGCGAGTGACAAGACAAGGAAGAGCGGAGGAACCAAGTGGACAAAAGAATCGAAGAACCCAAGCTAACAAAATGACCAGGGTCAAGGAGTGGTTGCGTGACTGCAGCAAGGACGAGGAGAAGTTAACAATGAGGGAAGGGGCGCAATCTTAGAAAAACCACTCGGATGGACATTGGGGCTGGCAGGTAAATTGAGGTAGGAGGGCGAGAATAAAAATCAGAGAGATAGGAAGGGAAAAAAACGAGCGGGAACTACAAAGACACACAAGTAAAGAATAAATGTAGGCTGACAAAATGACTGGGATTGACCGAGAGACAAGTAACAAAACCGAAGAAGGAGAATAGGTGACACTTCAAATAAAGACTCTCGTCGCCATCGGCTCCGGCTTGTGTGGTGGTAGAAAAGGTAGGCGAGTGAGAAGGTTAGAAGGACAGCTGGGAAGAAAAAGGACTAGGACAAGACATAGAAGACTCCGAAGAAACGATGGGACAAAAGCAGGCTTGGAGAATGTGGATTGAGAAGGACAAAACATATACAAATCAACAAGGATGAGTAGGAGGGGGAAAACACTCGGACGCCATTGGCGCCAGTGTACGGGGAACTGACGAAGTGGGTGCGCAGTCAAGGAGTTGGGAAGAAGAGTAGCGCAGATTGTAAGTCCAAATGAGATAACAGAAGGACTAGAATCGAAAACTGAATTTAACCTACAGAAATCGACAAGGAAGCGACGAAATAGTACGTAACGGAGGATAATTCGGAGAAGAGACGATACTCGATCGCCATAGGCGCCGGCACACGGGCAGCAAAAAAAGAGGAGGGTACAATGCGGGGTAGTGGAGGTACAAAGGTGATGTGAAGAATGTAAGTTCAAACGAAGTGGAATGAAAGAAGAAATAGGTTCGAGAGGATCCTTTTGACACGTACAATACAGATGAGATCAAGAATTTGATGACAAGACGAAGACGAAGAGCATGAAACAGACAAGTAAAATAACTCGGATCACCATTGGCGCCGCTACAATCAACGTGCAGTAGGAAGGCATGTACGATGGAGGGAGACAAATGATTGAGGAAGAGGCAATAAGACGGTAAGTGTAATCAAAGGCGATCAAACTAACATGGGTGTTATGAGCAGAAATGTGGAAGAAGAACGAATCGCGAAGCGACGAGAGATAAATGGATAAAGTTGTCAAAGCAAAAATAACGGAAGAAATACGCGTTTAAAGAAGCTGGGCTGAGAAAAAGGGCACTTGCCTGAGCCAATTGACCCTTTGGATTGAGAAACGACTCACACTACGGGTAAACAGAGACGATCGAGCGCAATGAAACCTCATGGTGGATGTGAAACAAAAGACGAGGAAAGAGCAGGAGTGTCGAACGCCATCAGCGCCGGTGAGATAGATTGAGAAGGAAAAGGCAAGAGTGCGAAGGGACATCAAAGCATGGTCAAGATAACAAGTGTGGAGAGAATATCGAACACAAGAGCACGGGCAGAAAAACTTAACGTAGATTGATGATGAACAGGAAGAAATAAGGATTTAAAAGAGAGGGAAAGAATACTCGGTGCCATCGGCAGTGAGGGAAAGAAAGGAGCCTTAAATCCACAAAAACGCAAAGCACGAGTGGTTGAGACAAGACGAGGAATGTGTTCGAGAAAATGCAATGTGATAGGAAGAAGAGCCGGACGATACGAAAACAAACAGCGCGAGAACTGACGATGAGGACTGAAGTGAAGTTAGTGGTCGAAAAGAAGGGAAGTTGGTGCTGAATTGAGGACGGACGAGGTACACATGCGAACACTGGAAATAGCAAGGTTGAAAGGCTAGCAGGGCGGACTAAAAGAATGTAATAAGCTTAGACGAAACGAAAAACGATGAGCTAGGGGACGAGAGAAGGAAGGTGTAAAAACTGAGCTGACAATGAACAGATATCCGATCGCCATTGGCGTCAGCAACTAAGCACAAGCGAAACGATGGGTGAGAATGAGTTGGGAAAATTGGAGAGACACTAAACATAGACAGAGAATTTGCAAATCGGTAGTAACGGCGAAGATGGGTGTGCGATGAGACTAAGAATTAAAGATGAGGAACGAAGGATCGAGAGGAGGAAAATTGAGTACTTGAGTGCTGTTGGTGTCGACAATGAACAAGGCACGAAATCAATACAATAGCGATGATGCGCAAAGTCGTAAAGAGGAGGATGGAAAAGTCCTGGCATGGACAGAGTACTGGAAGAGATCGGACGTAGGGTTGGATCGAGAGGCATAGAGAAAGTGGAGCTTGGGGAAGAGCTAGGACCCGAAAGAGACTCAATGAAAAGAATGAGGACACGAAAGCGATGGTGGGAAACAGGAAGCAAAGAGAAATAAAATACGGCAAGGAAACTGGGAACGTCGACGATGAGCAATAAACGGGCATGAAGAGGAAGTGGAGTTGATGATATGTTAACGCAAATAACAGGATGACTGAAGAAACAACATACGATGAGGTTTTAGGAAAATGGGAACATCGCAAGTGAAATCGACAAAAAGTATTAATCTGGCCAATTTGATAGGAGACGAACGACGGAAGTAGTGGTATTCGACAAGAAGACGAGAAAAAAAGAAAAATTGGGAGACGCAAAAGAGCTGCAAAACAATGTTCGACAGAGATAGAGCAGAGGGTGGAGAGGATCAAACATACTTGAGGAAAAGACGAAAATTTGCTAAAGAGTTAGGATGGGGAGGAGGTCAATGTTCGGAAAAGATAAAGATGCGAAGGAGACGGGGATGCGGAAAAGATGGAGATTTAAAAAGCATGGAGATGGAAATCAGGGAAATCAGGTTTGTAAAGAAGGAGACATGAATGGAGATGGAGATAGACACGAAAAAGATACGGAGATGGATGTGATAAAAAATACTAAAGGAGGGCTGGTAAAGGTGCGAAGGTTGACATGCGGAAGAACTAGAGATAGAGATTGAGGAGAAGGCAGAGATGGAGATGAGGAAGATGAGGAAGATACCAGGTTTTGAGACGGAGATGGAAATAGGAGGATGTGTTCATGCAATCGACAAGCGGGGTAGAAAATAGAGCGTAGGAAGAAGTTCGAGGGAAGTGCAGGTGCAAAAACAACTTCTCAAATTGGCGAAAGGGGTGGACGCATTTGACAGTCCGGATAGGACGAGAACTCGAAGTGGAAAGACTAATCAAGATGAGGGAGGTGCGTGGTTCACGATACTCGTGTCGCCATGGGCGCTGGAGGGAACGCAAATGAACAAATGAGTCTCAGCCACCATCGGTGCCGGCAAAGGAAATTAACGACGAAAGAGGAGGCATGAGAAGACTTACGGGCTAACGCAATGTGTACTAGGGTTTAGAAGGGAGGTGGGGGCTTGGAATGCAATGTAAGATAAGTGGAAGCGCGACAGGTATCAACAAAAGCAACGGGCTAACGAAGAAACATGAAAAGAAACCGGGAAAGAGACACGAGCTTTTCACTAGGGTCTGACCAATACGTTGAGCGCTACACTCCCTCGATAGGACTCGCGCAAATTGTTTTGAGATGGTCTTACCATTGCATCGAGCGTTACACTCCCTTGATGGGACTCACGCATATCGAATCCACTCGAAGGTGTCGAACAGCAAAGATGGATGCTGATGCCAAAAACCCCAAGGCGTCGAATCGCGAAATAAGCTGACAAAGTCGAATTTATCGAAGGTTCTAAATTTGCCGAACTTACCGAACACACCCTGGGGATCGCAGGACTCGGAAACACGAAAGGAGTGGAGAATATCAAAAATTCATAGAGTGTAGAAGATGAAGACGGCATGGGTGGTGATGAGAATACATGGACGCCATTGACGCCGGCAAGGTGTGTGATGAGTTTGAAGTACCTGCATCGCCATAGGTGAGCGGCTGAGTAAAGCAAGACGCCGAGGGAAAAGCGAGCATTAAAGAAGATCGACTTGCCGAGAATATACAAGAGGTAGACTCTGCTGAAAGGGAGGGCGTTTGTGGAGTTTGATGCGTTGAGGAAGAAGAAGAGAAGAAGAGAAACTTATCAGAGATGCCGACGGAGAAGGGATATGCGCAAGATGGGATGGAGTTAAGGGACAAGAGCATAAGAATTGACAAGGAGACGTGCACAACAAACAAGGGGACGAAGAGGAAGACAAAGTTAAACACGATACTCAAACGCCATCGGCGCTGGCTGGATGGGGATCGGGAGATGGGTAAGACAAAGGATCCATAATTGAGAAGAAGAGCGAAACGGACACCATTGGTGTCGGCTGAGGATGCAAGAAGAATGAGTCAAACCGATAGAGGGAAAACGCGGACACCATTGGTAGCGGCTAGAGATTTAAGATGAAGGTGGTGAATAGAAATATGAGGTGGTGAGAAACACAAGAGTGCGAAGGAATGCATAAACCGAATCTCCAAAAAAAAAGACAACTAGACCGAAAAAGAAAACGATAATTAGACACTGTTGGTGTTGGTTG
Source organism: Herpotrichia juniperi (assembly GCA_014905255.1). NCBI lineage: Eukaryota > Fungi > Ascomycota > Dothideomycetes > Pleosporales > Melanommataceae > Herpotrichia > Herpotrichia juniperi. The sequence continues at coordinate 81,580 of BLYF01000062.1, forward strand.
GATATGTGGAGAGGAAGACTCAAAGAGGAGGATAAGACGCAATGCAAAAGCCAAAGCAACGTAAAAACACGAGGAAGAGAACGGAAAAGACGAAAATACTCAGACACCATTGGCGCTGGCTGCAGATGCGGAATGCGAGGAGGAATATGGATGTTGAGCAGAAAAATGAAAGGCATGATACTCGAGCCGCCATCGGCGTTGGCCAGCGAAAGACAACACGATTTCTCGAAAGGGTAGGGGGTTTGAGACAGAACAACATACCACAACAAACCTTGGTCGACCGAACAAACCTTCGATACCGGCAATAGCATCAATGTCAAAAAGCACGAGTTTAGTACACATCGTATAGCTGCCCAAAAGCATGGATCCACGGTCGATCGGTTTCACTGCGCAGTGTTAGTCGAGTATCCCCAACAATTTCAAAGGACACAAACATACCCGAGTCAAAACATTCACCAACCAACCCACTCCTGTAATTTTGGACGCTCAATATAGGTCGCATAAGGTTAAAGCGCAGTTCCACGACAGGATATATTGAAATCCTACAACATCATGTTAGTCAATCGATCCTAACGATATGAAGGGACGCAACCATACCTCTGTCAACATGTCTACCTATCAACCCACTCATGAGTACCTTCTTGATGTCGGTCCTGAAGTCGAAAATGTGAAATCCTACTATCGATGAGCATATTTATGAGAGGGTGTTTAGAGTACTCAGTCCGCCATGGGCGCCGAAGAAGATAATACAAGATTACACAGTCCACCAGAGGTGCCGGACGCAAGAGTACGCAGTCCGCCATAGGCGCTGGAAAAGAGAGCGCAGGAATACTCAATCTACCATTGGCATCGGAAACGACGATGCAAGAATACACAGTCCGCCAGAGGCGCTGGAAACAACAATGCAAGAATACTCGATCTGCCATTGGCATCGGAGAAGACAACGTATGCAAACTTTGAAGAGTGAATCGACTACTCAGACCACCAGAGGTGCCGGAAAAGACAACGCATGCAATAAGGCAGGTATTCGATACTCAGTCCGCCAAGGGCGCCGGAAAGGACAACGCATATAAAGGTTAGAGGGGTGCTAAATACTTCGGTCAGCCATAGGCGTCGGCTAGGTGTATGTGCGCAAAAGAAACAGTCGAGGAAGAGCATGAAATGTAGGCGAGAGATGTTTGGGAGAAGAGCGAAGGAGATCATATGGAGATGTGGATGTCTCGACTCGGAAATACAAACCTAACCGTGTTGTCGATGTGTGTCAGCCTACCAACTGCGTATCAATACCTACACCAAGTCAACAACTTTTGTCTCCAAGAGAGATCATCGGAACATACCAACTCAACGTCATGAAAGAACTTCGCTACACACTCTTGATGAGTCTCGCAAAATGTCAAAATTGCCTGATATTGAAGGTTAGTGCTGCAGCCAGACTCCGAAGAACTCTGGGTTAGTTGTTGGAGAGATGATTTCGATCAAGTCCAGTCGAAGTGAGCGTGGATGAAGAGCCGGACTCAGACTCCACGTGCTTGAGGCTTACGGCTTGCATGATACGCAGTCGTGAAGACTTTCGCGAGGTAGTGAGTGTTAGCATGTGCTGGGTGCCGGCGTCCCATTTGAGATCGACCAGCACCGAGTGTGGGTGCCGGGTAAGTGAAGGAGTCGGTCGAATGCCGGTGAGAAAAGAACCAGTCAAAGAAGGCTCATTTGGTGAGAGCACTTCGAGCTGAGGTGTTGGAATGGCCCGGTCGAAGTAAAATCGGCCAAGAGAAGAAGTGAGGCGAGTGGAAAAAAGAGAAGTAAAGTCAGTCGAAACTAACAAGGTCGAGCATGTCGAAAATGTCCCCGAGGCACGAGAGCGTCGCATTCGAATTCGAGAACGAAAATTGTGATGTCACACACATCCCTTCACTACCACATCCTTTTCCACCGGGCCGGCACCCACAACATCAATCAGCTGAGTAATTCGTAAACTACCTCTGGCACATCGAACGTAGTAAGGTGTCACAGCCCGGGCCTTCCCAGTCGTCAAACGCAGAGGCTCTGTCAAGCTTTTTATGCGTTCATGGCTTAGCCCTTCGTGATCAATCCCGTTGATCCAACAGCTTTGGAATTTTACAGGTGCTTGTCTGATGTTAGATATTGTTGATATCCCGTTGCCGATGGATATGAACGAAGTGGCTACATGAAGATGCGGAGAGTCGAGTTGAAATGAGTTTCGAGCTGAATAAAGAGATGCTGACTTGGTGATATGATGAAAGGCGAAAGAGATGTCTTGAGTTGGACTTGGAGCGAAGACCAGGATGGGAGAAGTATCGGACTTAATATTGAAAAGAAGACCGATAAGAGATGGACTTTGGGTCGAAGAGAAGGGATATCGAAAATGAGACGATGAGAAGGCTGCCATAAGATAATTCCCAATGATATGCAATGCTGTATCGATGGTCTTCATGTAGTCGATTGTGTTGGATCGTGTTTCGACAAGGGCACGACGACCGCAAAGACAGACTGAGCTTGGGAAGCTCGTATGAGGAAGAGATATTAATGGCCAGGGTATGATGGAATGCGATGAAGCATATCGACGTTTGACTCGCCAGAGTCTAGAGGATCACCAACGTTCTGGCCACCGAAAAGTTTGACATGGCGACAAAAGCACCGAAGTCGCTGAGGTGTACATGCTCATATCCATGCTGGACATGCAGCCTCAGTATCCCTTACACCTTCTATATCTTCAAGAATATGCTTGGACTAAGTCTGGATGTTGTTGATGTGTGTATGCCATGAGTCTGGATGTTGTCAACTTGTATATCTTGTCGTCGGCGGTATCGCATGCGCTGCTGCTGAGGTCGATGGCCACGTGTGGCGGTTATTGAGGGACACTACACATGACACGCGGAATGGTCTCGCCAAAGTTTTCGAAGCCGAGCGTCAGAAAGGTGAAGCCCTTGGAAGGAGGTGCAAGCCTGCGATGGCCCGCTGAGTCGCCCACGGCGGCGCTGAAGGTCGACATCGACCAAGGTCCTATGTCAGTCAGCAAACATTGTCGGCCGGCAACTATCTCATCATCACAAGAATTAAAATCCCGTACCTTGTGGATTTGATGCAGGAGATGTCTCGATGTCTCTCTAAGCTTCTGTTGTGCCGTCAAACCCCGCGTCTGGCGGAGCTCGAGGTGGATGCTGCCGTCACCGATATGCTAGCGGACTCGCCCTTGAAGTTCAGCTTACAGTAGAGAGTGTGTTGCCTACTATTTCCATATCGTGGTGGCCATCCTGTCGCTGCGGTGGTGAAGGCGGGGTTGCTGTTGCTGCGAGGAGGCCCACCAAGGGGTGCTATCGTCGACAACGTGTTAGCAAATAAGACACAGGACTTCGAGCTCGCGGAGAATAACGATGAGCTTACTTTGATATAGCTGGGGCTGGTCAATTGAGTGTCGAGGCTGTGATAGTGGCCTGCTGTTGCTGTGGGTAGGGCCACCGTGGATGCCCTTGCCCCTGCGCCCACCGCAACAAGCCTGCAGGGGCTCAAAAAAGTGACAGAGAAGCTGAATAAGGTCCTTCAGATGCACCTCAGTGAGTCTTAGGTCTGCGGAGACTATGATGTTGGGTGGGGAGGGTGTGGTAGCTCAAGAGAGGCGGAAACGGCGGAGGCTATTGCAGCCACGCCATGTCATTGGCGAGCCAAAGAAGAGCTTGCGGTGGGTATAACTAACATACTGAGTACGATAGAGGTAGTCTCAAGACAAGGAGACGTTGTTGTGGAAGGAGGTGGTGGGGGGTGTGGATGAGGCTGGCAAGGGATCGTGGGATTTGGCCTTTGGTGTTGAGGGGCTTCTCGCGCCAAACTCCTGTGTGAAGCCGGATCGCTACCCCCGCAGCTCGGTAACTATCTCAACACCATAGTGCGGCTCTCCGGACACCTCCAGATCGATTCTATGCCTTCATTTTACCCACCTCAGCATTTTGTATGAATAAATACAATAATGGGTGAGCTAGGCCGAAGTCCCGGCGATTTGGCGACAATCTTGGTCTCCCCGCTCGCAGCTCCCCGCCACAGCCAGCGGCAGTTCTCTAGCCCACCAGCAGAGCTTCGACGAAGGTCCCTCACCATCATCGCAAGGCCATGAGGCATCTAATACGAACAGATGGGCATCCTCCATCTCGCGGCGATGAGGAGCACCTGAGGACATGTCAATAGGCACATAAAGGCCATAGCAGGGGCCTGCGAACCCTACCACGTCCTCCCATTCTCCAGCGCAGCAACGCAAGCAGGATATCGCGTTCAAGAGCCACCTCGAACGAGCCGAGATGCACATGGCAGCGACAGCGCATCATATAGCAATGGGTAGCCCCTGAGTCGACGATGCCAGGCGCCTCGAGATAGCAGCAGAGCCCCGTAGAAATCCCCTCAGCTGATAGCGAAGCACAAAGAGCACGACAGGACACTCCAAACCCTCCCCCGGACGAGAAAAACAGCATTCAGCAGCCTCGAAACGCATCGCACAGAAATTCAGGCCTCTAGAAGCATACGGTCAGACACGTACAAGCAGACGAAGTACCAGATGCCTTGATGCACAGAAGTAAATTGGCGTCCTACCGCAGCGGCATCACAAACCCCACACACATCGGAGGCTATAGAGGGCATATTGAGGACAAGCAGCAGCGGAAGTGTCTCTGGGAACATACCTTATCGGCAGATCCGTCATCCTCAGATCGTATGTGGTAACAGCGGGGATGAACAAACAACCTGCAATAGCATCTTCCAGAATCATCCAGGTCGTTGGGGCTGTGGATACGGTGTTTTGGCACAGAAGGCGAAAGCGTAGCGATATGCTTCATATCAGAACACTTATGGCATGCGCGGTCGAAACCGGCACAGAGTCAGGTAAATGGCGGATTTCGGTGACGTTCAAGCTAATGGCAGCAGCATTCTGGTAGTTTCGCTGATTATGGGAATTCGGAAATCTTGGAATGTTTAGTTCTACGACGTAAAGGACAAGGTAATACAAATGGAGGAAACGGATTCATTCAAATGATGTTTGTGGGCAAATGCGTCCTCTGCAGCAGCAAGCTTTTCGCAATCTTCGCAAACGAAGAAGGTAAGCTATGTTGGAGCAGGCATGTAAGTTGAATAATCTTCTCTGGGTCAAATAGCATCGTCTTTTCACCCGCAGGGCTATTGGTGTCAATGCTCAGTATCTAGACTCTACTCGTTTTCGCTACAGGTAATACTAATGTCACTTTCATATCCTGATTTGCATTGTTATACTTCATTTCTAGCTATTTCCCCCCACATCTGCGATTGCGGCGTGTGTTGCTTCACGCACCTTTCTAGGCCACAGGATTCAACGATTTTCTATACCCCCAAACCCAAAGCAATAACGAATGTCGGAATTGAGTTCCACGTACACTAACGAGCACGTTTCTGTTCACGAGCATCCTTTTAGTCTCTAGATTTAAACTAGCGACTACAACAGTCCTTTCTAGCGCCCACTTGATCCTTCTGGTACGTGGGCACATTCAGCCATAGATATTCCTCCCCCTGGACGAGCTCATCCATATCCATCTACGAAGTTGGAACCATCAATCGATCAACATCAGGCCCCCACCCCGTGCCACTCGCCTCAACCTTCACCGTATTATCCCCCGCCTTCAAATCAACATGCAAACTACTGCTGTCCGGATCGGTTCCCCCAGACGGCAAAAACGCAATTGTCTGCGCCGTACCCCCGTTCACGCTGACCTTAGAAAACCTCTGCGAGCTATCCCCGTTCAGATACTTGATTCGAATCGTGGTCCTCGTTGTTGCTGAACTGCTTACTGAGGCGAATAAAGCGGAGCCGGTGGCGGAACCGCCGATGTAGCCAGCAGCGTTCTTACCCGAGCAGCCTGTGCAGGCTACGATTTTTGCGCCGTTGCTGAGGGTGGAGGACTCGCCTTCATATGTTGTCTCGCTGGGTCCGGAGGACGCCGTGCCGGCGGCTACGTTTGGGACCCAGTTTATGCTGTTTTTCATGCTTGCCGTGGTCCCGGAAAGCGTTAAGGGTAACCAGACATATGTGGATCGCATCAGGTTACCGCTAACCCAGCGGTCTCCCATGTACACCGCATTATCACCAAGCGGCAATATGAAGTTTGTCTGCGATGTGTACGTCTTCGAGCCAGAGTCTGCGAAGCCTTTCCAGGCTGACCAGGGTCCGGCGATGTTGGTAGCGGTGCTGTAAACATTGTCGTTGGGGTCCCAGCCAGTGAGTTTGGAGCCGAACATGAAGTAGACACCGTTTTTCTTGATCATGGCGGGGGCTTCGATAGAGTCTGCCCAAAGGTAGGTTGAGGAGGCTACGGTGAGATAGTCGGAGGAGAGGAGGTCGATGCGGAGGCCGTTTTTGCGCTGGATATCTCGTTAGCTCTATCTTTTACTTCCTATCATAGTGGAAGGAGGGCAGTGCATGGGAAACACATACATCTTCGGTGAGCAGGTAAGCTTTCTCATCCCCGTCCACAAAAATTCCACTATCCCGACTCTCAAATCCCAACGGCTTCACGCTTCCCTTATACTCAAACTTCCCACACACGCTGTCCCCAGTTGCAAACCCCACCTTTGCCTCTCCATAATTCGAACTATCAATATGCATCACCAACACATACTTCTTGGTCGATTTGTTATATACAACTTTTGGGCGCTCGATTACGCGGGAAGGCCCGAGATCGCCGGAGGTAGTTTGGGACAAGAGGGCGCCAACGTACGTCCATTCGACGAGGTTGGTCGAGGAGTAGCAGTTTATATTCTGGAAGGCAGAGCCATTTGTTTTGTCCTCGCCGACCCAGTAGTAGGTGCTGTCCACCTTTAGGACGCCGCCGCCATGGGCTTGAATGTGTTTGCCTGTATTTGTCTATGTGATGGAAATTAGGAGAATATAAGAAATGGAAGGATTATCATTCACACGTCTAGAAACAACAAAATGTACAAATATGGGTTATTTTGATGGGGCAGGAAGCCTTGAATGGCCATAGACGAAGAGATTTACTCACAGCAGTCCAGGTTCCCCCTGGTACTATCTGTAGTGTAGCATTGGCGACCGAGGCCAACAGTCCAGCGAACGCTACTTTTACGAGGAAAGACATGATGGGATGAAGTTACTCAAAGGTTTCGAAACACTTCCCACATGGCAGACCCAGTCTATATGAGTACTTGCTGGTTTCATTGCCTACGGAAGAACTCCAATCTACATGCCTTCCGGCAATGGGCCGGCGGATCTTATGATTGAAGGAACTCGAAATAACAGACTAGAGGGTGTCACGAGTAGATGTTTTGTCAAGGATCATAGATTAGTATATGCAGGGTTTAAGTAGAGAATCCGGGGGATCGCTATATAGGCGATTTATCCTACGTGATTGGGCATTCATTGGTTCTCGATATTGACCATGGGCGCAGATACCCCGATTTTCCGATGCATACGATGGTGGTTTGGTGTTGAGGCGCAGACTGTGGCTGTGACTTGTGTACCTCGTATATCGAATAGGTTTAGCGTGAACTGGGCTTGAACGTCAAGTCATTTACCGTTCAGGTTTCGGACCAACACATCAGCATTCATTCTTTTCAATCACAATAAATATGGCTGCGGTAAAACATTACGGAACTACAGATCTTTATGATCCAGATCGTCCTGCCGAAGAAGTTCTAGCGACTGCAAAAGTCGATGCAATTGCTCTAGGCAGAAACGTTCGCGCTTGGATGCGCAATCGAGTTCGCAGCAAAACCAACAACAACGCCATCTTAAAGGTATCTCCTCATTCTATACCGTAGCTTTCTAGCAATACTAAATAACTACTAGATTGACACTGTGAACGATCCAAAACCTGAAGACACAAGCACGCCACCATCCATTTCCCCCCCAAATCCCACCGACACTTCAAAAGCATCCCTTACAAACCTCCCTGGCGAAATCCGCAACACGATATACTCCCTCGCTCTCTTTCCCCGTCATCACTGCCTCCTAGCCCTCTTTTACTCCCATCCGCGCGATATATTCCGTACCCTGCTTCACAACCCTCTCTTCCGTGTAAGCCGCCAAATCCGCGCAGAAGCCCTCTCCTTCCTAGCTGCGACAAAAGATTTCCGTATTCCTGGCGTTAGGACTTCTACTACATTTTTTAGGTATTTGGGGCCTCTTGGGAGGGTGAATTTGACGAATGTTACCCTCGCGTTTTTGAGTGATAAGGATCTTAATTTAGAGGGTGGGAAGGACTTGATCAGATTGGTGAGAGAGATCAGGGGACCAGGGAAGAGGAGATTTAGGGTGGGGATTCAAAGGCATATGAAGATAGAAGAAGGGTCGTGGGCTTTCCTTGAGCAGATGAAGCTTGCACTTGAAGAAGGGTGTGAGGATATAGAAATCATGTGGTGTTTGTTGGAACACAGTGTGTCGGGTGCATCGAGCCCAGCGTTGGAGAAGACCATTAAGGGGATGGAGGACGTTTTTGGGAAGGATAGCAGGGTGGAGGGTAATGTATGGACGTTCGTTGATGCTGAGAATGTTTGAGGGTTGAAATATTTTCATTTGGGGGGTTGTCTTGGGAAAATACCTATGCTGAATATAATCGTTACCCCCATTTCTGTCCTAATGTATGCTGTTCTATGTCTTTAGCATCGTTGCCTTACTCAATCCGCTCCCTGCCCTTCAACCCTGTGCTATATTTCCTTACCTCACAATATGGATTATTTCTCTCTCCTAGATCTAGCCCTTCTTCTTGGCTATTTCTTGTTCATCAGCGCAAACGCAGGGCTAAGAAATAGATTTACCGATTCATATTCCTTAGCGGCTACGATAGCGGCTTTGACGTCGGTTTGTTTGCATAGTGGGACAATCAAATGCGTGAGGTGGTTGGAACTGGGTAGCGAAGGAGAAGTGGTTGGTGGAAATATGGGTTCGAGCCTGGGGGACATCAGGTGCGTGGACTTACCTGCAATAATTCTTTACTGAGACGCCCAATCTGAACACACGTGTTAACACTATGAAGCTAAAGAGGTCACGATTCCGATAAAGAATCACAGTTACCACGGTGTTAACTTAATCCAAGTTAAATTCAGTGACATTACTTAGGAATATACCGTCAGTATCTGCTCGTAAATTATTTTCAAGCTTTGTAGGGGAAGGCAGTTAGTCCATCTGTGAGCTCAACATATGTGGGTTAGAAGGAATTGCTGGGGAGATTATTAAAGATCGTCGACGGACTAGACACGTCAAGAAATGTGTCTGAAATTGTTACAAGTAGCTTTGAATTGAAGCATCAAACAAATTGGCGGACCTAATTAACTTAGAATGGCTACATGCCCTCCGATCATTCAGATTTGATAAAGTTGAGAGAGATATCATTTCTTTATTCTCCTTGACCATCCCCAAAACCATTTCTCGCATATCGATTCCCAGATCCTGTTGGCAATGAACGGTGTCTTCCGCTCTCTTCCTACGGCTTCCAACTCTTCCGTCGAGAGGCCTGCCGACACAGAATCTGTGCGCTTGGTGGCCGGGACATAGAGTGTTGATACACCTGCAAGTTGGTCCGGCCATGCAGAATTACGTCTGCACATTGAAGTTGGATACGAACAAGGTGCCTTGCTTCCGTTTGCCGCCTTGGCTGTCTTCCACGGTTTCTGAAAAAGCCTTGGGAATGACGCTGAATAGAATGTCTCCTAGTATAGATGTTGCTATAACAACATGGGCCGCAAACTATTATGTTGAAGAGTTGGTGGATAGTGTATCTTTCTTTCGCTTGCTGCCTCGGCTGCCTTCTGGCTTGCATGAAGGCCAGTAGCAAAACAAATCATTCTCGAAGTAGCCTCTTCTGGAGAAAGAGGCTGCAGGTAGACATTTGTTGCAATCATCTTCGAGGTGATCAATAGTCGCACTTGCCGGCTGGACCTCTAGCCCCTCGTATTGCATCATAAGCAAGTTCCGTCTTTTCAATATGAAGTAGTAATGAAAGTGGATAGAGGCAAAAACCACGGGGAAATTCATATTCTCCTGTTGCTCTGATATTTGTGAGAAATTTTGAAGTACGGTATCCACTTAGGACTTTAATGATGTGTCGATTGGGTGGATGACTTTCGATGCATGCATGATTTGAAGATACAAAAGCTATTTCGTAGTTCTAGAACCGTTCCACGATAGATGCAGCGGATAGGAAATGAGAAAGAAAAACCGCAGACTATTGGAAACTGAAAAGCTCAAAGGTGTGAGTCCTTAATGTGATCTCGTGTGTTGTACTATACATTTGCGGATTAACGACAAGTTGTAGGATGCAATCACAGGGAAGCGACAAATCCGTATGCTCATTCCACGCAAGGACACCATACTCCCGAATTTCCGAACCTTAGCTCAAATCTACAAACTTTCGGAGCTAAAGATCCGGCGATTGTAAGTGTTTATCTTTTGTGGGCCATGCCTATGAAAGAAGAGACAACCCAGATCGCGGTCCCGTCGGAAATTTTGAGACCATTTTTCTCGTAAAAATAAGGACTACCATTGACCTTAGTGCTTTTGCTCGCTTTGAAGAATCATGACGCAACGCAATCTCCAACACCCTGGTATGTTGGGATTGGATCGAAGTCAACGGAATAGGTGAGATTTAAGAGCGTGACTGGGTATGTGGACGTTGTCGTTTATTGTTGGTAAGTATATGAGCTCGAACTTGTGTCTTTCTATCATATGTTGCGGGGCTAGTGAAAGTAGAGAGGCTTTCTTCCTTTATAACGTGGAATAGCAATGAACTGGTGCAATTGGCCTCTTTGGAGACTGTGTACACGTCATTTCTCTTACTAGTCGATTTAAGCGGGTGTCAAGCGATATCCAAGGCTCAAATAACGTGAAAGATGGTAGCCTGATGAACGTAGATCGTGAGAAGTTATACGCATAGGTCCTAGAGTATGATTTGGACGGAGGCACTGAAAACGGATGACTGGAAGGGATAGCGGCGCTCCAGCTCGTCCGGCTTGCTTGATATGGACTTGTTTTTGCAGACGTCAGGAAGCCTATTGAAGCGCATGTGAGTGCTACAAGAGTATAGAAAACCGAGGAAGAAAGCGTGCGATAAGTTAGGGTAGTGTCTCTGCCGTTTCGATAGAAGCAGGCTCCTATTAGTCTGCCTGCTTGCTCGAGGCCCTTAAAAGCCTTATGAGACATAACCAATATGTGTCAGATAGGCTCAGAATGAGAAGGAGTAGCGCGGGAGGTTATGAAGAACATTACCTTGAGAGCCCAGAGATCCACCACGACAAAGTGTCAAAAGTTGACGGTAAAGTGGAACTCCGAAAAAATAGCGCCCGGAGGCAAGTCAAGAAGAGACCTGTGCTCTTTGGACGCGGTAGATACATTCATTCGTCAAACGTACCGGCTTAATGTACGTATTTGTGTGTGCCTTTTGATGTGAGGCGGAGGATCGCCATCCAAGAGCGACTTCCTGGAAGTACTGTCACAGTAAAAGTGCTGTATATCTCACTAGAGCGGTCATGGTTAGCTCGCACTGAGGAGCAGGAAATTTTGCAGGGGACTCACGCTGCGGTCAGAAACCAGAAGACAATGCCTTGCTTGCTGAGTTTCTCGCCATGGTGGATGACGAGGACTCCATATCTGGCATCAGCGGGAAGTACTCGGACGCGTTTTCTATTGATCTAGTATCGTCGTAGGTCAATATCGTTGAGGTGATTAATCTGACGATTTGTCAGCTGCCGTTCGTTTCGTGGGTGTTTGTGGAGGTAGACTTACGAGAATACAGGAGCAGCGCCAGCTCTTCTCTCTAATGCTTTGTCGAAACGGAACTCATCGGATGCTTTGTCGACACGGAACTCATCGGATGCTTTGTCGACACGGATGTCACCAGATGCATTGTCGCCTCAGAATTCCTTGCACCAGGTGCAAAACTCAAAATGGCAGTGCTAGTGTCGATGCAGATCTTGATGGGAGTAGCAAATACTCAAATGAGAACTTTGGGGACTGGAAAGAACAAGGCGGGGGATGAAGGAGGAACAAAGACGAAGTAGGCGGGGTGGATTGAAACTGAAAATGCCGAGTCAGACGAGTTGATAATACTAGGTGAAGTGAGGAAGGTGCAATGGTCATGTCCCACCTCTACAATTCACATGGGCAATATTCTACTTCACAGATATTCACTCCTTGAGAGGAAGGATAGCACTGTGAAGGTGGTATGCAAATGTGTAACAGAGAGCTTCTGTAAGACGGGAGGCATGCGTTGTAATTCAAAATACATGTTTGTTTTGGTGATGCCATATCACACTAGACCTGCCTACAGAATTCTGATATCCCTTTGGCATCGATATTTTGGCTTTCAGTATGTTCCTTAGCTCCTTCCCAGACTCTTGTGACTCTAAATACGTGCAAGATTAGAAGGAGGTGTTTCTGCAAGAGTTCACAAGGGACCGAAGAGATCACATAGACACCAAAGCCCTCTCGAAGTGCGCGAGATGGCAGTCGCCCATACCATTGATGCGGGGGTGATATTCTGTCTTGCAAATGCGTAAATAAACGAGCAAATCACTTCCAATGCTTCACTTCTAGGCATCTTCAAAGTCTCATTTGCTTCCTCAGGCTGCTACTCACCTACAATACATTCTCTTCCCGGAGCATCTTAGACCCGCAGTGCGCCCGAGTTAGCCAATGATAGCCTTCTCAATTCTCGCTTAACTTCTGCCGCAGAAGCCCCGCCAGGTCCTAAAGGTTCACGTGCACTCACGTGAGGTCCACTAGCGTGCCCAGCCTCTTTTGTCTATATAACTCCTCGCTCCCCCGTCCCCTCTTCCTTTCAGCATCCAAGTGCAAGGGCTTTACCTATGGGAGTGAAGATTCGTCTGACCCTAGGTTATTGCTGATTGAAAACTACCTTGACTTTGCTTCTGCCGGTCTTCGGATCGACAGGGAATTTTTGGAAAAACCATGAGTTCATCTCATACCTTTTCGTTGATTGCTTTGGCTTGCCATTGCGTTGAAGAAGAGTCTTTGGTTGTTTTGATTGTGTATGGCGCGATGTTGTGATGTCTTGATGTTGTTGCTTTGAACTGACGCGCCGTTGAGCTTTGTGGGCTCAATGTTTATACTGTCGTCAAAACAGCTCACACATGTATAATCAAGAGTGAGCCTATAATCAAAAAAGTGGTTTCTATTGTGGGGTATATCTTAGTAGGTTGACTTATTTTGCAGCGTGGCAACGGTTGTGAAGTGATGTCGCGACTTCAAGGGCCAACAACTTTGTGACAGCAAGCTCTTTGCACCACCCGAACAAGATAGTCTCTGTTTCTCAACCTCTCTCAAGCCCCGCTCATCGCTTGAAAACCTTCCACCTACTTGCCTCTTCCTTCGGCGCATCGCAGCCTCCTACTTACAAAGCATGTTGCCTATTTCGGTCAAAATTCTTATCGGGTTGGGTGTCTTTTTCGGTGTCTTAATCGTATTCTTCATCGCCCTCTTTCTCCTCTGGTACCTTGGGGCCATTAATCTTACCCCTTATCCTCAATAAACTCTCCGAACACGTCGTACACGCCGTCCATCAGATCCCTCAACACTTGTCTGAACTCTGGAACCGCATCGCGCTTCACTATGGAGGCCACTTGCCTTCATTATGAGTGTACTTTCTGCCTCTATCTCAGACCTTTCAATGACTTTGAAATAGATTTCAGCACCGCCCGCCTCCTTTCCCCACCCCTAGGACCGAACCCCTACGTCGAGACGACATCTTCTGAAAACAGAGGTTGATACTGGAATAGCTGAGAGAAGTGATGGACATGTATCAAGATATTGGATAACTGGCGACGTGGAGGACAAATCGATGACAGCGTCTGTGAACAGCCACACTCGCTCACCTCGAAATATATCCAGTTGAAACAGTCATACACAAGCTTTAGTGTTAAACGTTCTCCCATCGTTGCGCAGTGTAACGAACTTTCTAACGCTTATTTAATATGATAGTGAGGGTGACAGTGTCGTCGCAGGGTTTGGTCTTGCGTGATGAGAACTGATCAGTGATTTATATGTCTCAGTCGTGAGTATTCGCAGCAATCAGCCATTCCGCCCATTATGGTCGAATCCATAGCGAAATGCAATAAAACAAACAATTCACAATTAGAGAATCCCTACCTCCCGCACTGTCCAACAGTGGTCTCTCCTTAACCCTAAACATTCCTACTAAATTCTCTAGACTCGCCTCATACTGCTCCAACTTCCCTTCTAAACCCACTTCGCTCTGGATATTGTCACATGTCAGGATCAGCTAGATTACATCAGCATCGACCACGTATATATAGAGCGTCGATGCCACTCAATAAACATCACTTT
>BLYF01000062.1:104634-131185 GCA_014905255.1 Herpotrichia juniperi
ACACTAAGCTCACCGAAAATTTATGTCTATAAACCATGTTTTCCTTGCCGAGGAGTATTGTGTACAAATTCCTAGAAGATATTGTATGAACGAAAAAAACGTCGTGAAAGCGAAATCCCGCACCATAAACAATTAGCAAATCATGTGACTGGACAAATTGAAAGCAAAAAAGAAAGTGGTGGACAACGAACTGCCCCCAACAAGTTTCGAACCTCCGTGTGATGTATTGGGCAGTGCAGTGCAGTGTCACGCATATTATCACTTACCTGTAAAGTCTTTTGTCCTCCGCGTTTCCACCTAGGCCAAGGCACCTGTTTTTGTAGGCTTTGAATTGTTGAATGAGATTCAAACTAGTCAACTTAAATACAGTGAGGTTGGGTCTTTGTGAATTGTGGGAGCAAATGTACAGGGATAGGCAGACTAGCGCGTTTGCAATGGCAAAGTGAGGACAAGAGTGGGCGGCGCTGTGCTCTCACGTCTTCGGGCTTCTATCTCTATATCCGAATGCATGCCTTTGCTATCCAAAATCGTACCCATTTGCGCCGGCCAGTCAGGTCTAGAGCTATTTTGCGATTCGAGCCGAAGCAACAATAGCTGCCGACAACTTCCTGCAACCTCACAAACTCAATCGTAGATCCACTCTCCACTACCAAGCGACGCCACCGAGGTCAACCACTCCACAACCCTCACATTTCCTATCAGAGAACCCATATTACTCATGGGCAACTTCACGTAATGCGATCTGCCGGTTCGCAATACCAAACTTTGTCGCATCTGATTTCGCACCATTTTGTCAATTGCTGACACTCCTCTACCAACAGAAACTCGAAAGTCACATCTCCTAACGCGTATGATCTGAACGAGATCCAGAAACATTAGGGCCTTCCAATAGCAGCCTCCTAGCCCAAACGATTGACCTCCGAGGGCTCGAATACTATGCGGGTTTCGTTGCCGAATCTGACACCGCAAGCTACAGTAGATAGCAAAGAGAAATAAGATATGTCGGAGTAAGGATCTTTAAGATGGGAGGAACAGATCTACCCAAAAAAAACTCTGAAAACGTTGGACATTGGCAGCTCGAGCTTGTAGAGGCGCCGCGATGCGCAGACCTCACGCGCGGCAAAGATCTTGTGATAACGGCGACAAATTGGCTTAGGATAGCAAAAACAACACTATATGCTATAGGAACTATACAAAAGCGGTGATGGCAAATCGACAGTTTGCTGTCGGACGAATGATATTGAAGATTATGCCTATGCGCTGTGGCGATTGTAGCAAGCATCAACTACGGATACAAAGGGAGTTCCCTCCACTACTTAGCTTGGAATAGAATATCCAGATGAGCAACATCTCTGAGCACACCTCCGTATATGTGAAGGTGCCAGCTACAGCACCCGGCCAATACGTTTTTAGGCCTTGTTACCAGAGTAAGCTAGTACGGTGACATTCATGCTCTCGGAGACTCTATTCATCCTCTATGGTGTTGTTAAGATTCTTAGAATGTTAATTAGGCACTCACACGTAAACCCAATTTAAAGAGTTCCTTTCTCTAGCAATGGAGGCGCCCTTCCTTTTCGACTCTGGAGAGCCTAGGTCACCCCAGTAACAAATAATGGTAGAATCTTCAAGCCCCATTCACAAATCAAACACTGGAGAAGCCAGATCACTTAGCATCCGCGCTTCATCAAAGTTGTGCATACTAATCTCTGCGCACCTTGCCACAAGATCGTTACACTTCCTCCAATACCAATCCAATTCTATAACAGGTCTCCTTCTACAACCTCAAATCTGCTGGCGTTGTCCATTCCTTCTCATGCACACAAATCGCTCAGTCTCAATAGCACATACACTTCGAACCCATACCCCAGCACCATTCGGCGGGCATCTGGCTAGAGTGTGAGCGAATTTTCCTCTGGACGTCTAAATGGAGTTCTGCACCGGGTATCCTATCGCGTTTCGGGGATATTACAAAAACGGGCAAAACCAGCAAAGCCATGGAGTGGGTATCATCTGCGAGTAGCTCTCGCACCAAACCAGACCTACAAATCATTGAATGTTCGCGCTTGGTTGCGGTGCGTTCGTTCATGCCTTGCTGAAGATTTTATACAAGGAACAATTTGTATCATCCACTTCCTTAGTGTTCTTTGAAATTGCTATCAATCTAAGGGAAAATTCGTCTCAACTCCATTTTGTAATAAGCATAATGCATAGTAACAAAAAGCACCAGCTATGATTGGCTTACTTTGGTGTGGACGAGGACAAGACTTGAGACGTTGGAGGTCGTCTGCTGTGTGGTAACAAACTCCAAATCAATCCCTTTCCCACTAGAGCTTAAAACACCTACGATGCTCTGGATTATATCAAGGCGACAGCTGAGTGGATGGAGGAAGTAGCAGGGGTATCTACAATTACATGGGACTGAGACGATGTACGTTCATATTCTGCCGCTACGTAAGCGGTTTCAATATGTCTCATTTTCGCGGACGAAGTACTTTGTGCAAAGTCTCCTGAAAAGC
Source organism: Herpotrichia juniperi (assembly GCA_014905255.1). Lineage (NCBI taxonomy): Eukaryota > Fungi > Ascomycota > Dothideomycetes > Pleosporales > Melanommataceae > Herpotrichia > Herpotrichia juniperi. Next base: position 107,151 of record BLYF01000062.1, read on the forward strand.
TCATCACGCACAACAATCCTTCGCTTCCTATCCGCTATCATCCTTCCTTTACAATGCGACTGCTCCTACACAATCAGCAGATTTTTTATATACATTTCAATTGCTCGATCCTCTGTATAATTACTCACAATCTGTATATACCCCATCAATTTCTGACTTGGACTTTAAGAAGCTCACTACTTAACATAAGCGACAAACTTGCTTTAGAATGGTAGATACTTCGAAGCAATGCCTCCCTTTTTACCACTAGCCGACGTTGAATGGCTTAGCCCCCAGTAGCGCTAAATCCCTTAGTGAAATTTCTGAGAATACTTCGTCCTCCACAATCCTTCACTTTCAACACTTCTAGACTATTTTCAAACGCGTCAACTCCTACTTTGCTTTCTCAGCACCGCGAATACACCTCCGATCTAACAAACTTCCGCTCTTCCACTGGCATTGCAACCACCTGAACCTCCACTTCCACCTTCTACTGGTTCTCACCCATCGCCTTTTCAAGCTTAATAAAGTCGCCTTCAGTATTAAGAACTTAGAAAGCATCCTCGACGAGATCTAACGTCTCTTAGAACGCATTGGACACAGCTAAACTTGAAAGTCGAAAGCTTTCGTCTGTTCCGATCGTATCAAACCCTTCTAACTTGTTGAATCTAACCTCAGGCTTGGAAGGGCTGAAGACGTGCCTGTTGAAGTTCTACTCTTATCTAAAACTTCGAACGCGGTCAACCTCAAGGTTCACAGGTAATGAAGGCCTCCGGATCCAGACTTCAGTCTAGCCATGTGGACGGTACGGTCCGCAAGTATAAACTGGCAACTTCTATAGTGATTGACTTCGTTGCTCGCATGACCGACATGGGTAACAATGTCACAAGAAGCGGCACCGGACCGCAGAGGATGACCATTACAGCCTTCGAAGCGGGTTCGCGAGATATTGTTGACAAGGGATACATCATGCCAAAGAGAATCATGCAAGAGATAACGGCTGCAATCAAGTATCGCCAGGAGGATATCAACAGATGGATTGCTAAAGAGATGTGGAAGGACGGGGAGATCTCGGAGACGACAAAAAAGCACCAACACTTCAACAACGTTCTTCGTGGAGCTGAGGAAGGCTTTAAGACACTGGAAGTTGTTGCATTCAAGTCCTCTCGTCCACCTGCACCAGTATCTAAAAAGAATTCAAACAATCCCTTCGAAAACCTTGTATCACTAGACGGCGAGGAGCCCCAAGACTCAAAAGAAGAATTTGAGGATTGCATGTCCAGCACAACGGCTGAAGATGGAAAAAGAGAAGTGGAAGGGGTCTCTGCGGACCAGTCCGATGATATACTCTGGGTTGTTGATCTAGGCTGAGGTTCATTCTTGGCCATCGATCCCTAAATAGCAAGTTAGCAGTGATACAAGATCCCTTCATTTCTCCCGATTTCTATTTCTAGATCGTTTGCCAGTGTTACGCAAGTCTAGAATCGAATCTTCACCCCTAGACAGATTTTTCTGCCCCTCTTCTACTAAATATGGGGCCATACCTGTCACCTGTCAACGTTCTGTTGAACGCTTTCGTAGCGCTCCTTTATGACCGCAATCTGCGAACCTCCAATATCACGCAGTGGGCTTAGCATGTGGCTAGGAATGCCAAATCTACTCCGCACAAACGAGAAGGCCCTGCCAAGATGACGGAAGAAGACTACTTGACAGTCGTGGCTCCTAATCTCCAAGAGATTTCGACATTTCCTCGACAGCTTGTCGACCTTTTCGAAGAATAAGATAAAAGGACGATGGTTGCGAACACCCTCATCCTTAAACCCAAAACGCTTACAGAATCAGAGAATTCCTGGATATACATCAAGACAGCAAGAGCTATCCGCAAGTCGTTGAAGAATCTCATGGGACTTGAACCCGTCGATGCTCCGATGTCGGACATGCTGGGATCTGAAGGGCCACCAACGAAGGCTGACGAGTTCACCGAGGGCCCCCTCGATGTTCTAAACAATTGGAAGGGCGCCGGGTGATGCCATCGAGGTTATTTTATCAGTCATTAGCCCGGTACAAGTTCTCTTCTCCGGGGGTAAAGCGACGATAGAAGGGGTGTCATACGACGTTCAAGACGATGGATTGCCAGCCGTGCTCATCCTTCACACTATGTCGAAATTGGGACGTACAGATCCTGTCCTCCTGGCTAAATTAGACACAACCTGGCGTTCTGCACAGTTTACTGGGGAAGATTTGGAAAGCGCCAATGGCTTGCTCTACTTCTCGACGAATCTTCGACAGATTAGCTAGGTGTCCTCCGTTTTTGCCCTCAGTAAGTTGCATAGCACCGATTGCCCCTCTTTCGGATTCAAATACTGCAGCAGTGCTACATTGTGAAGATTTCCCTACATGAATAGCAACAGCGCCTATAACAGTTTCTTCTCTCTCACCCAAAGTCGTTTCATTAGTCCTGACCCTGATTCCCATCTCACTATTCAAGCGTTCCGTACGCCTACTTGCTCACTAATCAAGGGATTATGGAGTATTGCACTTGGATCCCATTCTTAGGGTCCTTCTACAAGCGGGAATGTATTGAAAAAGCATATTGAACAACAATTCTCAAAAGCGATTACGGAAGATGCGCATAGAATCTTTTAGGTACGAATTGTAGGGCCACAGCATGCTACCATGTATTTTCTTTACTATGGCTTCTTGTCAAATACAAGTACATAGTGCTGAGTCTGTATCAACTTTAGTGATTCTCTGTCTTAAAACCCACTCCTTTGAATAGATCTTGATAATAGAAACAGGTACCACTTTTACTCGCAATTATCTCCACGCGGCTATAAAGCCTTCTGAGCAAACAAGAATCAGCTCAATACTAACCCCGCATATTATCATCGTGAAGAAAGTTCTGTAGATCCTGACTATCTCTGCTCGGTTTCCAACGAAGATGTATGAGTATTGAATATCTTGAACCTAAGTGTTGGGAACAAACTGATACTAAAATATAGTATTTCTACCCTACACAAACACAGGGTCTCGATAACTTGCCTCTTGGCACGGGCAATCTCTAGATAGAAGTCTTCCTTTATGTGTGACAAAACTTCAATGGCAGGCGTGACAGTTATTGCAAGTTTATGCAATTGCAAGTGATGGTTAGCACAAGACAATATTGCCTCTATTCGTTTATCTTGCTGTCCCAGAGATAGTGTAATTTCGCTACAAGGCTCTGAAAGCAAAGAGCTACATGCATATTCTACTAACTTTATTAAGTGCGACCGTATAGCACACTTATGAAATACAAAGGCCCTAACAAGATATAAAAACTGAAAACGTGAGAATAAATGCTGATGAACGTCACTTCTAACGGAATCAGCGAGTTCTCCGAAGTCGTCAAATGCGGAAATTCCAAGTTCGTAGAAAGAATTTGGAAGGCAACCCGTTTCATCAACCCACTGCCTGACAACCTATGGAGTTGTGCGAACATGAAAAGCAAGTACTTCTAGGATTGATTGTTGGTAAAATTGAGACGTAGATGTTCGAGCCAAGAAAACCACCAATACCATCGAAAGCGTGGCAGTGCTAATGTTGGGGTTTTATCTACGCAAACTGTCAGCAAAACACATAATTTCAAGCTTCTCAGGTCTCTGGGATATGTATCTGTCGTCGCCACTTCTTGGTATAAATTACATCGTGCTACCCCACGAATTACCCAATTAGAGAACGATATGGGAGGAGCTGGAACTGCCTTAAGAGCACGGCCTTTGCCTCATAAGCAGCGGTATCTGGAAGTCCAGATTTCATTCATCCAGGCCGGAGAAGATCAGGTGTGCTATTGAAGAGTATGGCTGAGCGAATTTGGCCGAGGAAGAAGTGGGGCGTGGGAGGCTGAAAGAATGTGCGGAGGAGAATGATAGCGAGGTCGGATCGCGTGACTGAGGAGTGAGGAAGATTGTAAAAAGTGGCTTGTGCTTGGGATACATAGGGATTTGATGCGTTTAAGGAACACTTGGAAGGTCGAAGTTAGAAGTAGAGTTGGTCGCGGGAGGATCCTAAGTCAGAAATGCGAATGCAGGCTAAGAAAAATACTGTTAAATAGTCAGTAATATGTAGAAAAACACGTACCACTCGAATAGATGGCTGAAAGGTTTCATGAAATGCAAATTCATTGAGACAATAAGCATATACGAGCACAGAAAAACATTCAATCCACTTCGCAGGACATTTACGAGAAGCAAATGAAGGTTCCGTCGTGGCGTCGTCCATCTCCTACAGAAGAGTTGAGGGGTACTGGTTCCTGCTTCCCATGAGGCAGCCCAGTCATCCCCGTGTTGAAGTATAATCCGCAAGCCCAACTCCCCTTTGGAATGACATATCTTTTTAATCTCCGTATGCGGATGTGAACGACAGCACGTGGTGTGAAATAGAGAGATTTTTCTTGGCTGTGGGGTAAGGGACATCATTATAGGAAAGTGGAATCACTTTCCCCAACTGTGATGGGGTTAAAGTAGAGTATGACAGAGTTGAGAAGGTTGAAGCTATGGAGCTCGGTCTTCCAGCTGTGAGGTGGTGTGGAGTCAATGAGAAGCGGTAGGAATTACAGTTATTGTTCGGGCTCCAAGTCATTCGCAGACGAGAAGTAGCACATAATTCTCGAGAAAACGGTTAATGAGTTGATCGAAAATGGACTCACAGATTGATTATGGGATCTGTGTGAGCGCAGGCAACCTCCGACACCATTGTACGCCGAGCAGGGCTAACGCCGTGGTTCTACCTTTGCGTCACTCGCTTCTCAAATGGTATTTGTAATCATCATGCTGCTCCACGGATAGTCTTGTTAATCTTTTAAGTATCATGCAGAGAACTTTTATAATTCGGAACTCTGGGCCATAGGGAGCTGCCTAGCTGAGAGCGATTTTGTTTGCTGTAGGTCAGGTGTGTAAGATAAACACTATGAAGAAGTGACATCGTGTACTCTGACCAGACATTGGGATGAGGTTATGGAATGGTAGTATGTGGACCTGGCTGGGTATTTAGACTTTAGAGTTGTTGATAAATTGTTGTTTCGGATTGGAAGGTGATCGTGGAGGAAACACGCACTGGGCTGAGCGTTGCGAGTTGGGAGTCAATCTTCGGGTATTGTTTCGAAATACAAGGTATCGAGAAGAGAGGTTTGAGTTGTAGTTCGGACCTTTTCGGTGCGAATGAGGGGGTAGCAAGTAAGGCGAGAGGGCAGAGTCTATGAAAGTTGTCAGCTACTTCCAAAGTAAAGGTAGGAGCTATAAATGTTAGAATAGGTATCACAAAAGTACACAGTTGAATATTTAATATGACATGTATGAGCACAGACAACCACCCACTCCATATATCGAGGCAGCGTAAAGCTAGGGTTCCGTCTGGCGTCACACCACCACCGGTATAACACTCCGAAAGGAGTCATTTGCGCTGCCCCGCAAGATCTTACTAAAGATACTACACAAACGATTGTACAAAGTACGATCGCTTCTTTGCTCCCTCTGTGGTGGTGGTCCTGTTTTTCTTGGCTTTGAGGATAGCGTGCCTGTCATTGGAAGACTGGGCTGCTTTTCTCGAGCCGTTGAGATGGTATGAACAAGGTAGGTGCGAAAGGGCAGAGAATATGGATGCGGATTGTATGATCATAGGAGACGATGAGTAGGAAGACTTGGAACAGAACAGAGCAGAACGAAGAAATGTAAAGATTGTTGCAACTTACTACCGAAGAACTGTATGAGCGCAGTGGCCACCGAAACCATACTACATAGCACAGCAATGAAGGTGGAATCTTTGATGGCCTCACACCGCGATTTGGGCACCTTCATGTTGCCGCCCAATATAGCGTCTTCGCGCTGCCTCGCGGGCAGGGGATGTATTTTAAGATTTTATTATAGTCCTGCGTTTTGTCAAAACAGCAGTCAGTCCCTCGGTTTCCACACGGTAGTGGTTGAATTTTGGTGTTGGCTATGGATAACAGAGCGATCAGTGAGGGATCGCGCCGTGGTAGTATGGCTGTGGTGGCGAGATGTGAGGGATGTGAAGGGGTATGGAGTGTAAGAACGGGAGGGATGTTACAAAGAGGCCGGTGTATGGGAAGATTTGGAAGAGTATCTTCGATTGTCCTAGCTTCGTTGTGGGAGTGAGATCTATGAGGTGATTAGCAGTGAGACCAAAGCATGAGGGAGCCATGGACGTGCTCACTGAAGCGCTTTGGGAGCGTGGTAGCTGTTTGAAAACACTAATATGAAGCGATACGAATAGTAGTGTCGAATTAGTAGTGGGCGTTGTTTTGAAACGGAGGGTGAGTGCAAAATAGCCTTTTGTTTTGGCAACGAGCTGTGGGGCTAATTAACTAGCAGCACACGTGACCATCGTAGTTTTGAAAATCATTGGGAGTTATCGTTGGAACTGTAGTTTGGGTAAGCTGTCAACCATACTTGAAATGAAGATTCTGCGTAGGCAACTGTGCATGCACGCACGTGATCATTTTGGCGACAGCGGGCTGCAGCCTTTAATCGCGCCCTGGCTTAAGTTGAGAGCTTTAGCGCAGGTTAACAGCTCATATGTACGTACAATATTCACTCGATCTCCTCTCAAGTATTACAAGCTAACGATATCCATTTACAGCTATTATTACGCATCTCAAAAGCCACAAGTTTGGGCAATTACAACCACTACACTTCCACAAAAACACACACATATAATACCAAACTACTATAATTGACTGCCTATATTACCGACCAGTGGCACTTGCTAGGTCTTAACGGTCACAGCACTCTTCGCCGCACTCAACTATACATTCATGTCAGATATAGTCGTCCTGGGGTTGCAGTTGTTTCCCATTGGTGCGCTCATGATTGCGCTTGTTGGGAATATTCTCAGGATGGGAATTTTCTAGAGCCGAAGCTGCGGTTGTGATCGGGGACGATTGAGGAGACATAAGCATGAATGCCGGGTTACGTAGATTGCATAATTATATGAACACGAAACAAAGCCTCTGGCATTTTTGCTTTCCTTATTGAACTTGATAGATTGTGGAAATACACAAGTAGTCTCAATAGAAAAACGAACAAGTATAATGATTGAAAGTATGATCAAGAATCGAAGGTTTCACCGCTCATTAACTAGCATCTACAAGCACTGCGAGTAGAAGTCATTCTGCTTCGTGCAAGTGGTTCCACTCACACAGACAGTTGGCCCCGTATACCCATTGCCTCCGCATTGATCCCATTTACCCGCAGTACCCGCAGCACTGCTCGTCACTGCCGGTGCAGTAGTAGAAGTAGCCTTAGTAGGAGTAACCGAAGAGGTAGCCACCACTACCGCAGAGCTAGTAACAGGCGTACTGGCAGATCCCCAAGCATTCAAGATAGCATTGTACACTTCATCCTTCTTTTTTAGATCCGCGTCCCAGGGCAGGGCAGCGCCTTGTCCAGAGAACACGCTGGGAATCCAAGAATACTTGTCCGTGTAATCCCAGATTGTGAAGCCAACGCATCTGGTCACAGCTTTGCATGCACCAACTGTAGCAGCATAATCCTTCGCCTGCTGAGTTATCGCTGCCGCAGTTGCCGGCGTCGTAGTCCTGATATCCAACTCCGTGATCGCAACGTCGACACCCAGCGCCACAAACGCATTCATGTTGGTTGTCTGCGCTGCCTGGGAGGGCGTAGACCCAACTATGAAATGGGCTTGCATGCCTACGCCGTCGATCTTTGCACCAAAGGCTTGTACCAATTTGACGATTCCTTGAGCGCCAGTAGATTTGGAGCCTGCAGACTCGATGTTATAGTCGTTGTAGTATAGTTTTGCGGCGGGGTCGGCGGCAGCGGCGGTCGCGAAGGCGATGGGGATATAGGCCGGGCCGATGGTATCGTAGAAGACGTTGGAGCGATAGGTGCCATCTTCATTGAGAGCTATGAGTATCATATTAGCAAGATAACCGAAAAGAAGAACTGGAAGGAAGAGGCGAGGACAAGAGAGATAGGGGCTGGCATACCTTCGTTAACAACGTCCCAGTGCAAGCACTTCCCCTTATAGTGCGTTACTTCGTTGGTGATGTGATTCTTCATGATCGAGATGAGGGTCGCGTTGTCGAATCCACCCGTCTTGACCCAGTTTGGCAACTGGCTGTACCACACAAGCGTGTGGCACCTAACCTTCTGACCGTTTTTCTGGGCGAGGGTTACGATGGCGTCGCCGTTGGTATAAGTGAAGGTTCCGCGGGAGGGCTCGATAGCATCCCATTTCATCGCATTGCCCGGGGTGATCTGGCCAAAGTCTGCGGTGTTGGAGAGCCCGGTGAGGTATGCGGCGTCTGAGAGCTCGCCATTGTCGGTTGCGGATCCGAAGTAGGCCTTTCCTGCGGCAACGGCGCGCGTGTTGAATCCATCTGCGGCCCGGCGCTGGTAAGGAGAGCAGACGACTCCAGTCGCTGCAAGAAGCAGAGTAAAAAGCGAAGCGTGAACCATGATTCAAGAACGAAAGGAAGAGAGTGCAGATCAGAAAGCGACGGGAAAATAAAACAAGAAGGGAAACGAAATACTTATACTCTTCCCATCGCATCTACTATTTGTGGGGATGTTTCAACTCCTAGGGCGATCATATTGCTTGAAATGAAGGCTTGTCTGAGGTGATGGCCGCATTGGGAAGGGGTGCATCGTGACAACGGCTGTAAACCCGGGTTTGATGGCGCCGCCGCACTTTAGCAGGTGGGACGAACCGGGTTGGGTGTTGCGGGTAATGTAAGAGGGGCAAGCTGGGCGATGGAGGCGAGATCTAAGGGGATATAGGGCCGTGGAATAAATGAAACGAACGCAATTTTGCGCCTATCGACCACAAGATCAGAAAGCCGCGTCATGGGATGAGGGAAATCGTGGGACGGCGGCGGCGTTGGGAGGAAAAATTTGGGCAGATTAATATGGAAGAAAAGAAATGGACTCCGAGAGGTATCTGCTGGACAAGAATAGCGATGGAGGTAGTACTGTCAACATTCGAGCTGTTGGTGCTGCGCGAGTCAGTTCCGCTGAATGGGGCTGCTTAGCGCTCGTCACCACCTGCCTTCAACTCAGACGTCGCTCCATCGACCTCCTTTGCAGACCACCCTCAAAGCCCCATCCAAACATTAAACTTGCCCCAAGTAACGACACCTCACAGTAGTATCTTCAAAGTTACGCAGATGAGACCCGTGTAAGACCGCGAGCAAGCGGATTATAATCTTCCGGCTGTCACGGGCAGTCTGACCCCCGACGTGAACAAAGCCAGTAGTCATTCTTAGTATCTCCTGATGTTTATCGCACTCATTCGTTATATCGCAATTCATTCCCACATGTATGAAAAAACGGCGAGATCCCATTCAAGCAATGTTCCAACATGGACTTGGGCAAAGGGCTAGGTCTGTGCTCGCGCCTCGCCAAGCTGAGCGCCGACTTTCTCCAAATAAAAACCCCCACCATACCTAACCTAACGAACACACATTTATAATTCACACATCCGCTACACCTATACTCTACAGGTATTTCCAAGTAACAAACATTTATACTACAAACCCAGTCAATCCCAACCGAAAGTCAGTTTTCAAGCTACCTGTGATGACGATTCCCAACCTTCATAAAAGCAACAAGATGAATCCACCACCGGCCAATACATTAAGGCTCTCCGCCAACGAGGAAGACGAGCTCGAGCAGTCATCGATTGCAGAGCAACAACCGGAGGAGAACCAACCCCAGCCCGATAGGTTCTCGGCACTACCCCCCGAAATACGCAATTCGATCTACGAACACATCCTCTATCGCCCGCACTTCTATCTCGTCGGTCCCGGCGAGCAGACGGGGCAGGGACCCTTCGGGCTCCTCGGAGTCACTCGCCAGATTCGGCAGGATTTCTTGGGTCTCTTCCGAACAGCAGTTCAAGAGCACGATTGGGTCTTTGACAACGCCACAACCTTCACCACGATGCTGACGACTGCTCCTGCTTTAGTTCTGCGAGGTATCAGGCGGGTGAGGTTGCGATTTAGTGCTGCGGAGGCTCTCCAGTTCTGGCAAGGGGGAAGCGGCAGTAGATATGAAGACCCGGAGACCTCTTGTGAGAACTTCGGTCGACTCGCTCGGTTGGATCGCCTGGAAGTGGAATTCCGGCGAGACGAGAACGAGGAGGCCTTATATGAGTCTCACGACGAAGGGTATGACGGAGTAGTGCAAGACGCGCTGCAGCAGATGGAGGGTGCTTGGACGGGGGAGATGTTTGATGGTGGACAGTTAGAAGAAGTTGAACTTACTGGGGACGTGAGCGATGAGGTGAGGCAGTGGGCGGAGGAGGCAGGGATCGTGGACGATCAGGAGAGTGACGAAGAGAACGGAGGTGAGGAGGCTGAGGGCGAGGAGGATTGGGGTGAGGAATTGGAAGAAGAGGAGGGAGAGGGACATGATGAAGAGGACAACGGGGAGGCGACAGAGGAAGAAGAATAGAGTAACCTTATCGTATCAAATCCAAGCCACTTCCAATCCTCTACATACATGACCTTCTTTGCTGGCAGCGGAAATACCTGTGAGAGCTTTACTCAAGTAACGACCATAGAAAACCCTGGCTTCAATCGCTGCGTGGTATTTACCTCAGTAACAAATTGTAACACAACCTTCCACCGACCTTGATTACGATCAATCCTAAAGTTATTCGAAGAGCTCCTGATATCTCTCCATCAAGCATGACGTCTCGTAGCAAACTCATTAATTATATGTAAGTAAAGCGGAGCGCCACGCAATCATAAATGCCCCTCATAGCAATCCCCTCTATTATCTTACTACAGCGTCAACATCTACACTAGAACTATTCTAGGAGGAATGATGGCGGCTCGCGAAAGCCTCAATTTTCGCTTCTTTGGCTTGCCAAGCCCACCTTCCTCGCATATAGACCCCTGCCTTCACCACTGGTATACTCGACAGACAAACCAACTCGGCCACATCAATAAGTAATCTTCAAATACACCCATTACGTGCCACGTTGATTTCTAACATAAATCAAAGCGCACTACATCTCTCCAACCCACCAAGAATAGTATCCAAAAACCCCATGCCTAACACTTTCCTGTCCGCTCTCTCCGCCAAAATTCGTAATGAGGTATACTTCCACGTCCTCTCCACGAACAAGAAAATATCCTTTACTGTCAAAGAAGGTAGCAGCGACATCCGCGTTGAGCGTACCTCTCTGCAAAACGTCAACCAGCAGCTTCGGCAAGAGTTTGGTAGCTTCGTCCTCCAGGCCATCCGCGACAAAACCTGAATCTTCACAGATCCCGGTCTTCTGTGTGCCCTCCTGGACTTAGAACCCGAGGAGCTCTCCGAGATCAAAAATCTGAGGTTACAGTTCAGCGTTGGGGACGCTTCTTCTCTGCGAAAGAGACGTTCCAGTTCAAGGATCCTGAGACGGCTTGTGAGGATTTTGGACTTCTATCGGGCTTGCAGACCCTGGAGATCGTCTTTGAGAGGGATGAAGATAAGGAGGCGTATCACAAGGAGTGGGGGGATTATGAAGGCGCGGTCAAGGAGGTCGTGAGGCGCATGAGAGAGCATACGTCGCACGTGGTTGGGATCGTGTTTTCGGGGAACTTTGATGGGGAGTGGTTACAGGAGTCCAATGGAGGGGAGTCTAATGACCAGGTTAGTGATTCTGACGAGGAGCTTGGTGCTTAGGAAGGCGAAGGGCAGCCGGAGGAAGATGAAGAAATACAGGGATGGAGTACTGTGCACCTAATCACTTCGACTGCGACTCCGAATCAACTGCAACCCTTACTTTCATATCCATATCATTCTCCATATACATGAGTAAACTTAGATTATCGTCCATTCACCTTCGGTCAAGCAAATATTTGTGCACATGAACCCAATGAACCCAATGTTAGAGACGCGGTGCTCATGCGTGAGAGCGATGTACTTCCCGTTAAGAATGTATAAATAGTTGAGTTTAAAAAATCAATCCGTAAGTCTCAAGAAAGAAAATAGTAAACAAAGACCTGGTCTTCAGGTTCCTGCTCGCGCCGAGTTTTCCGTCGCAGTTTGCCGCCTTTCCAACCTCGCCTCTTCTACCAACGCATCCGCAATAAAAGAAGCCATGTCTAGATACCCCGATACTTTTCGCCTCAATACCTAAACTTCCGACACCATAAATTGCGACTCTGTCGCTTCGCTTGATCTCAATGCTGCCGCCCTCTCCGATACCGAACCCAATGCCCTCGACTCGAATCCACCACTCGAGTCCCTCCTACGCTCCTGACTCTCCCCAGAGAGCTTAGGAAATCATATCTGCGCCGAGGCGATTCGAGGGGCGTACTATACGTCTTGAGCATTCTCAATGGCAGGCCCCATCACGGACCGCGCCACTGAAGAAGAGATTCCTTACATTAGGCTGCACGAACTTAGCGCTTTTATATAAACCAGTCTAATTAAGTAATCCTCCATGTATCCTAGTCTCGGAAACCCATATCAATATATCAGACTTCTCGCAACTCCAAACCACTGAAGATATGTAAACAATAAAAAACGGTGGTTCCCTAGTTCTTCTAGCTTCTACCCCTTTCAAATTTCTCTCCCTTCCAGGCCAGATATGTAACCAAATCTACGAACACATGACTCTTGAAGCAAGGACCTCGGCTCTTCTAACTTTGCCGCAGTTTAAAAAGCACCTTGCCCACGAATTTGGGCCACACATACACCAAGCCATCCAGCAGAAGATGTGGGCCTTTAACGATTACCAATTCCTCCTCGCAATTCCATCAGTCATACTCAATAGCTTGGCCTCCCTGGCTATACAGACGACAAACTGGATGCAATCGTCGTTCTGGAGTGGCCTCATTTCGACTTCGTTCACCATTAGTCTGACTTCTCGCAGCCTCCTTATCCGTCTGGGCAGGTTGGAGTATCTGGAACAGGATAATCACTATCAGCAGAGTGCGTTTAAGTTGTAGTTCACGTATCCGAAACATGTGGATGAGATTGTGAGTGGTGTGGTTCAGTGTGTAAACTAGATAGTGCAGAACGTAGGGGTAGCTAAGTCGACAGGAGATTCTAGGGAGTGGAAAGTATGGTGAGCGGCCGAGTGTTATTTTCTAGGGAGGGGAAAAAGGCACTGCCATCACATTAAGAAGGGATTCTATGATCATCTTGCATTTCTACTCGAATCACATTTTTACCCATGAAAAGATTATATCAGTTCAATAGAGAAGTAACAGCTTGAAGGCTGTGCTGAATTAATTCATATACGTAAAGCCCAAAGGCAATTTTCCATTCCCACCCATCCTCGCTTGCCCCCTCACTTCTCTGCATCCGTCATCTCCTCGTCGGTATCATCCATCTTCGGGATGATGAACATGTCGCGGATCTTTGGCTGGCGCACAGGTACCGCCTTCTTCTCGCCATCAGCCAACTTGAATTCGGCCACGTCCTTGACCTTCTACGTCCCGAATTAACATAAGATTCAAATACCCATAGAACTGAACATCGATGGCAATCGCGTACCTTGGGCGCCAACTTGACAGTCGGCTTAATCATGCGCTCAATGAGTGCAATCCTGGTGTGCTCTTGGCACTGGCCGGAGCCGATTGAGATGTAGTTCAGCATCGCGGGGTGGCCGACGGTGCTGCTGATGGTGTCGCGAGCGACATTCATGTGCCACTCGGCGGCGACGGTGTCGGCGGAGCCAATTCCGATATATCTGGCCTGCATGGCCTCGAGCAGCTGTTGGTCGCGGAGCTTGTCTGCCATTGCAACGGCGAATGGTAATGATGGAGTGATTCGGGGTGGTGGGGGAGTGACGTTGTGGTGTGTAAAGGCGGCGAGTAAAGAGTAGAAGTGATAGAGTGCTTGAGGATGGCCTTTGAATAATTTTTTGAGGCAACAAGTAGTGTTTGCTAAAGCTTTTGAACTTCGAGCAACTCAAACTTTTGACGTCACCTGCAGGCCCTCGCTTATCACGCCGCGCCTCCGAAGTTGATCCGCGTTGCTACGGCGAGCAAACGCTAAGAAACCCGTTCTATATCAGGCGCCATATCTCCTCCCTCTGACTTTTCTTCTTTAACCGACCGTGCTCAAAGGATCGCTCCACCCTAGGTTCTTACCCCATGGACCACGGAGTTAGTGACCGGTCGGGATGGACACTGGTGATGGCGTGCCTTATCTCGGGTTTCCCCTTCCCTATGATGGGCCAGTTGCTAGGACATCTCATGTATGTGGCTTTGATGTTGTATTTAGTTGAATAGATATATTTCTTGGGGTGTTGTTTTGTCTGATCGTACCGTGATGTGAATATGTGCTACGGACTCTCCACCCACCCTATGCTGATTATTCGATGCGTTGAAACTCTTCTAGATGGTCTACGATAATTCAATTGGTAATGTTATATATCCGCATTCTGTCCGTTGTAGACAAATGATTCAGTCCTATGGCACTGCTCACATGCGCGCTTCACGGCACGCGTGCGAACTTGACATATTCAGCCTGCGCCTTAGCTCGACTTCTAGAAAACTGAAAGTCTAGAAAGCAAGTGGACATTTCTGCTGACACGTAGTGACAACATCCTGTTGAAAAGAAGCTCGATCAGTAATCATACACCCTTCGCGTCCCTTATTTGTTCCCAAAGCTGATGAACACGCGCACGGTTAGGGCGCCAAAGCAATCCTTTAAATAATTTGGAAACCGGATATAGGATTCCGATAGTCTTCGCATCGTAGTCCGCAAAAGCGCACCTATGCCACCTTCAATGTGTTAAGCACATGCGCCTCCCACCGCCCCCTAAGGTCCTAAGTCCGGATTGAAATTACGAAGATAATCCACCGTAATTGCCGTACACACCTTAAAGGCACTCTATTCAACTATTTTGTATCCACGATTATGCTAGTACAATACCATTGACCTTGCGTCGCAAGCCCTGCCATATTAAGCCCGCCAGCAAAGCGTCGATAATAGAAGAACGCAAGACCACCTATTTCTTTGCACTATGTTCATTTTGAGAACCAATTGAACTGCTCACTAATTGCCCTCTACATGCTGATTGATTCTCCCAAAAACATACCAATTCAGCATAGACCTTCGGAACGTATCCTGACCACTGTCCTCTGAACGCTTCGTACAACTTCTGTCACGATAATACTTGTGCTCAATCCTTCTTACGTAACGTTACAAAGACCGTCTTCCAAAGAGTCAGCCTCCTTGCCCGCGCAAACAGATGCTCCTATCGTGCGCCATACGTTGTATGCTCCCCCAATATCAAACATCACCAACGTTGTACTTTTCTCTCAAAAGGTTTTCTATAGAGCCGCTGTGCCAAAGCGGCTCATACTCTTCAGCTTTTGCATGCTAGAATTTCTCTTGCTGAGATCACACAGTTAAAAGTATGTCTTACATTGCATACCCCATAAACATCGCAGAAGATCACTAAGAATCACACAGGGGCTAAATATACTGCTCGCGGATCTTTCTTATAGTCAGCTATCAAGACAGCAGTCCAATTCCCTGTCGCGGAAATGAAAGAAGGGAGAAGAATAGCGGATGCTGCTTGTGGCGCCGGGAGGCGTTGATATAGGTCAATTGAGTAGTGTCCCTTTGATATTGCAGTGTTTGCATGAGTGCAGTGGATATGATATCAGAGACAGAGTGGAGATATTTATTAATAAGCGCTCAATATGGATGCGGGAGGAATAATTATACAGTTTGGAGACGTTTCAGACTCCAGGGAGGGGCTTTGAGTAGGGCATAGAGAGACCCTGGCATGAATTGTTGTGAGATTGTTACTGTGAGGGTGTTTCTCATTTCGATAAAAATTTCACAACAAATCCTGTCTTTATCAATACTGGCAATTGCGTCTTCCTTCAAGTCTCTGTTGCTCTTTCTCTTTTTTCAATGCTGATGGCAGCTTCGTTTCCTTATCTTATTGTTGATAGCTTAACAGCATAAGCGATCACAAATCAAATAAGTATGTCAAGTTATCATCACGACAAGAGATAAGAATTGTCGAAAAGAGAGAAGAGGAGACTGCTAGAGCAGCTCGTTGGGGTATCATATTCCTGCATAAGGGAAGCCAAACTCTAGCATCCAATATGCTCCATTTCCAGCGCGAGACTTAGATGACGTGCTCAAATCAAGCGCAGAATCAGAACTCTTCAGTGCTGCAGCTTATGGCCAGGGTGGCCCAAAACACCAGTGCGAAACGTGTTCTTTGCTTCATTGTATTAGCTAAACATAGTTCTAACAACCAGCAGGTGAGTAGATTACTTACAACCCTTCTCGTCCTTGCTGCCGGACTTACTGCAATTGCGGAGCTTGTCGGTCAGCTTCTTGACCCGGCGGATTTGGCTGCGTTGCAGCTCTGTTGCCGCAGCGCTCTTCTGGTACCGCTTGAGTTCGCGGACTGTCTTTTCGAGAGCGTCGAAGAGCGCGCGAGCCTTGGCCGTAACTTTGACCATCTCTGTCGAGCCACCGTCATTCCACGCACGGTTTCGATCCTCGGCGATGAAGATGAGCGTTTTGAGGAGCTCTTGGGTGGTCATGAGGGCGTCATGTAGAGGTGTTGGAGGCGGGTCGTGAGCGACGGCCGGGACGAGGAAGAGAGGAATGCCGTTAGGCATCTTGCTTGTTGTAGAGAAGAGAGGGGCGAGGACTTCGTGCGCGTGTATTTTGGTATGCATAGTGTTGTATTGGGGGTGAAAAGTGACGTGTTGCCGAAAAAGTGAGAGACAGTACCAGTCAATTCAAGATATACTCGGTTTCTGTGTGTCCAAATCCAGTTAGCCATACCCTAAGGGTCACTCGCTTAAGGCCTCCTTCTCTCGTCACCTTTAAAGATCAAAAGGTGGCACGTGATGAGCGCTTTACCGCCGCCAAGCGTTTACCTCACTCTATGATCTGGCCACTCCATAACGGCTACACACCACAGATGAGTGCCGCGAGAAATCATGATCTTAGCATGCCTTTGCTGTGTAGAGATGCTCTGATCGGATCAAACGGCTACATCAAGAAAGAGATTTCATCTGAGGGTGATGTTACCGCATACAAAGTCTTGTGAATGTTGTTCAGTTAGCCGCACATATCAGTGTACACCTTTTGGTGATCAACAGCTCTGACGAACGCACTGAAACTAATACATCTCCTCTCATTTTTCTCCGCGATATCTTGCTACGTGAGGCTCAGATAAATCGATGCCATCTAGCACTTCGTTCCATTCACTATTGTTATGTTGTGTAGTTGCCTCCATGATACAATTACTCCGAGGTGATGGTTGTTGTTTTGAATGCAGTTATTGTTTCGGCGGCCATATGTGCTCTCTGTTGACCGGCTCGGCATACGGTGCTATGAGATGGCGACGAATAACAAAACACTCGCTCTATGGATGTAAACTGGGTCCATGGACGAAATCTCAACTTGGTTGGAGTAGAAATTAGTTGAATCATGATTCCAGGCGTGAGATCCAAGCATAATAGTTCAATCCAGGCCAACCAGATCGTGCTACCTTTAGTTTTGGAGTGCAGCAAGTTTGAATTCTTCGATAACTCATAGGAGTGTATGGGCAGCTCTGGCGGAGTAGTTGCTATGCTGTACGAGCTATGAGGTGCAACAAGGGACTTACCTCCCGTAGAGACGTTACGGTACCTCAAGAATGAGTTAGTATCACAGCGAGAAGATATCACGAGTGGCGCGAGAGCCATGAGTAAGCAGTGCAGAGATCGCGCTGTAATCGCCATTTGGTATAGCTTGCATAGTTAGAATTCATAAGGGCAACCTTCGTCATTCGGGTGCAAATGGAAGAGGCCACTGAAGATTATGGCAAACATGGTACTTTTCTTAGGAACTGTACATTTAGCGGAGAATATTGCTGGAAGAGAAGTTTCCAAGATCGTCTGAGACATTTCGCAGTGCTTCAAACTTTTGAGACAAGAACAGACTCGCTCAAATTCAACCTCGTCGAAACAGACAAGACACTTACCCCCGTCTTTGGTCGTGAGACACATCCAGCACGGAAACGTCCCTCTTCCAGCTCCTCGAACGCCTTGTATCCAACTAAACCATTATTTTATAGTGATTCCTAGCGGAAATCCAAGCTATACAAGTTCCTGCGTCGCAGAGTAGAACATAGTCCATATTTCCAAGTGAGTTGCTTTCACCAGCTTTGCTAGCGGATAATGGGTCCAAAAACCCTTTGTCTCTCGGGCTTTCCTACACTTTCCACATCACCACCAACCTCGAAACATTTCGACACCGAGAGTTCCTTCATAGCCACTATCGACCTCCACGACCTAAGCTTGCGCACGCAAAACTTCGCGCCCAAAGCCCGAACACCACAAACCTTAACACATCGGAACCGCACACGTCACACACGTGAACTCGAAGATGACCGACGAGTTCACCGGCCCGACCACCACACATGGAAAGCGCCGCAATAGTGCCGCCGATCGTGAAGCTGTCGATTCCAGCAAGCGGCGGAGGTCCATGGAGCACGTAGCTGAGGATCTTAGTCAGTATATCTTTAATCACTTGCACCGCCACGGTCAAAAGATTAATACAAACTCAGAATCCTCCCGCAACGATTCACTGGCTAACGACGATGACAACGACCTCGAGGAGGAGGCTTTTGACGAACACGACAATCGACAAGCTGTTGTTGTTTCTGAAGCACGAGCTCAACAGACTGCTCCTGTAGGCAGCTTTAACTGGACTGAGTGGGAGCACCAGCAAGAGTCAGAGCAACAGCATGATGAAGAGGAAAGCTTCGGCGTTGAAGGGGGCAACGAGGAGGAAGATCAGAGCTTTGATGAGGAGAGCCACACCGGAACCAGTGAAGGCATAATGATCCTCAAGCGGAAAGAGATACTATCATCGAAAGGTAAATCTTCGACTTTAATACCCAAGACAACTATAGCACTGATATCCGTCAAATAGATGTCCCGGAAGTAAACAGTGAAGGTTATGAATCGGACAATTCCCAGGAGTTTGAAGACGTTGCAATGTTCTCCCACCCGGCAACTAATCTAGGCAGATTGGGTTTGACAGAGCAAAAGGAAGCGGAACAGCTATCCGACAGTGTGTTGAGGTTCATCATACCCATATACATGACCGCGCTAATGAATGATATGATAGATATTCCCGATACATAGATTGAGAGCAAGCCGGCCCGACGGTCAAAAGTGGAATACGCTGCGCACAAAGAACAAGAAATGACTGCCCAGCAGAGGTATGAGATTGAGCGACAACGCAAACCCGGCTATAACATGTTTGGTGAGAAGCTCGACCGTTCCGCACCCTTCAAACAGGAGACAATTCAACGGGGCGAAGATGGTCACGGGATCTTCCTAGAGCGTGTCGAATTTGAGTGTGAGGAATGCCCTGACGAGCAGCGCATGTTCGATATATCTAGCAACAAGAACATAAAGGCGTTCAAATGGGACGAGACCTTCAGGAATGAAAAGCGAACAATGCTAAACGGCACTAAAGGGAAGAAGCAACATCAGTATAGCGGTTCACACTTGGATAAGAATGGCCTCTTCGAACGCTTTAGTGCGGCGAAGAAGTATCAGAACTGGCGCAATGACGTCGTTCGCGAAAGCGCTATTGCGAAGGGCGACAAGACCCCAGGGGAATTCGCAAGGGCACCGCGGAGGGTCAAACTAGTCGAACACGAGCCTTGTGGTCCAAAAGGCGAGGCAGGGAAGTGGGCTGCTAACGTCCATGCTTTAAGGAGCTTACTCATGACACCCAGTCGTGGCACCCACTTCACCCTAGTGATCATGGTTCCTGGAGGAGAATCCGCCGCCGGTGGCACATATGTCGAATGGTATAAGGCTATTCTTGCTCTGCTACAAGAATTTCCTGAAAATTTCAATATCGAAATCGAGAGCGAATCGATCTCCAATGCTGACCCATCTATCTGGCATCCAAAGGATGACCTCGAAGAAAAGGCGAAGCAGCATACCTTGGAAGATGCCTGTTTTAATGCCCATCATGGAGAAATCCCAAGATTCGCAATACGTGCCTGGGAAACCGCGATGGACAATTATAAGAACATAATGGGTTGGAGATACGACACTCCCGCCTTCGTAGCCTTCAAAGATGAGAGCGTGAAGGAGATGTTCGATGGCCTCAAGGAACGAGACAGGAAGTCTCTGGCAGATAGGTGCAAGCATGTCGATAACCACTTCGCTATCTCTCGCCAATTCCTTAACGACGTTCGCCATTTCCAACATAATGGAGTCCTGCCTGGGGAGATACTGCCTGGACAGGTGATGCCCGATGGCAAGGTTAGGCCTGTGAATATTCGTGCACCATCTTCGGCGCTATTCAAGTCCATTACCAAGGGCCGCTACAACCACTGAAGGCGGGTTCTGAAATCGGTCGCGTGGTTGCGAATCTGTACAGTTTCTCAGTCAGTTTCTAGCGTAGCGTGTGTTTTGATTTGCATAGCAATCCAGCGGGCGGTCTTCATCCTGCATAATGAGCAGCTATGTATTGAAAAATTTGAGTCACCTTTTACGCACTCGCCACCATTTCAATACAAGTTACTCACCACCGTAGTGTCAGACACATCTTCACAGCCATAATGCTCAGAATTGAAGCTACATCTACCGACGTCTTTGATCTCAATCGCTCTTTCGATCTCTTCTATACTCAATCATCAATAACAACGCGCCAAAATCCGAAGCTGATCTAGCTTGACTTCAGATCCTCCTTTACTTAATCACTACTATTCGGGCGACATAGTTTAAGCCAAATATTGGTCTCCCTCCTGCATTTCTCGACTATCGACAATGGAGCGCCATTTACTAAGCTATCACGTATCCTGATCATCATTCGTGACGTCTACCCATATTCATGCACAACGAGGAACCCACCCTCTTCGAAGTGCACAGCGACATTTGACGAATAATCAATCCCATTCAGACAAGGCATGCAATAATATTTCGAACATGACGGGGCGTTCTGAGCGCTGGTATATATTTTGGATCTTCCAACAAAGCACACCCGTATGTTCTCTTAGGTTAGTGATATATTAGCGAGCAATCCAAATCTCAGAAAATAAAGACATGAATACAAATGGAGAAGCACTAGCTTGTATCAAATATGATAATGCGAACGAAAACTTCAGTGCAGGTTCGACGCTATGAAAGAGAGCTACAAATACGTATGAAAAAGATGATACGAGTATAGCGCAGTAGAAAAATACTGAGAAGGGGAATGCGAGTACGAGGACAAGGGAATGCAGGAAGAAGTCAAGAGAAAGAGAGTTAAAGATAAAGCCGGGTATGGACATCAGGTAGTTTGGGGAGCTGGGAAGCCGAGGAAGGGTGTGCAGGTGATCAATGCTAACCTCTCCGCAGAAGGCGATGATGAAGGGAATGATAGTTTGGACAAGGGAATGAAGTTGTTCCTTCATTCGAAGTATTGCAGCAAATTCACACCTCGACGAGAGTGAAATCCGAGGTACTACATTCCCACCAAAATCAGCTTAGATCACTCCTTTATCTTGCTTCATAGATCGCATATGAAGGACTTCCACGACCACCTCTACGCGCGTTTCTCTGTCACCCTAGCTTCTAGACCAAAAATCTCCCGGATACTGACTCCGGCAGTCAAGGCCATACCGGTAGCAAATACAGAATGATTGATGCCTGTCATTAACAGGGCGCTTGTTGCCCGATGCGGTGCCAGGACTATGGTCAGAAGTGCGAATATTGACCAGAGGACGTTCATCAGAACTGCACAATATGAATGAGCCGGAGTTATGAATGTAGAGATAAGATAGCATACCAAAAGCCGGTATAGCTTTCCTGTCATTACTTGCTCTCATGTGCGCTAGCCCGATCGCCGTGACCTACCCACGTCGTGAGCTCCTTTCATCACGACATCCATCTCGACTAATCAATGTACTAGCTCTAAATCACACTCACCATTATAGCAACCGCATGCTGTGCACTCCTACCATCTGCAGACTCAGGATACGGACTCGGCACCCTGAGGCCAGTAATCCGGTGCAGCCCTTTCGCGACAAAGCTGTGGTAGATTATCTCTGGCTTCGTGAGGAGAATGACCCCAGACACTGCGTCGGCAAAGCCTTTCCAGAAAGTGAAGCGCGACATTGGGCGGTGGTGGATGCAAACGGGTGTGTGATGAATAGGTCGAGGTTGAGGTTGAAGTTGGATGTTCAGCCCCGCATAAGTCAGAACGCTTGTTGACGCTGGATAAGCGAGCACTGTACGACGGCATGTGCGTCCCACGGAGTCTTGTGTAATACGGGCTTCAGAAGGATCAATCGAACAACCAGTTGATCGACGACTGTCGAGATATAGACATCGTCGGGCAAATTTCAAGCATGTTTGTCTATATCCCGAAAAAGTACACGATGCTACTTTGCTCAGGTTGCCAGCTACGCATAATCAATATACACATGATATTTATGTCGAATCTGCGAGCTTGTAAAAGCTGAACACTTTTCGTCGCGTTCACTATTCATTATATACAAGGCAATTAATTGGGTATGAACTCCTAGAGATGCCAAACTACTAGAGCAACTCGAACATCCGATTATTCTGATGTCCACAATCTTCTCATCTACTCTGGGCAAACCAGATGAATGATAGCCGGATCGGGACTAACGCGCCTGCACACAAATATTTTTACCTCAACTTCCCAAACAACCAAGATTTACTAAAAGGTCACTGCCCAACTGACTCTGTCCACATCATGTCCAACATGACTGCCGTCCAATTCAATCAGCTCATGACTTCCATTCGTGGCGTCGCAACTGAGGTTCATGCCGCTCAGCGAAACATGAATATGCGCCTCGATCTGATTGATCGCTAGATAACTGATATCAGCGCTGAGATTTGCATCCTGCGTCTCACAAGCTCCACACAGCCTACCACCGCCCCTCCGTTCCAAGGCTGATTCTAGAACGGCTTGCCAGCTCAACCTATGCTTCCTCCCCAGCCATTCGCAAATGTTCCTATGGTACACACGGGCGCGGTAAGGAACCAGAATAGCGAGTACCTGCCCTGAGCGCTGGAGTCCATCGTATTAGCGCTTTAGCAAATCAAAGAGAACCGCGTTCCGCAGTTCTGGTAAGCAAATTTTCCGCCCATCTCTTCCATATGTACATATCTGATTAACAGTAGTGCTTGCGGAAAGCCTAAGGGTCTCCCGGACTGCTCTCGCGCTCGATACTTCTATTGGTGCTTCAATCATTATCAACAGATGTTCCCGGGTCAAGTTCCTATGTGCGCAGTGGGCAAAGACCCACGCGAGTGTAAGATGGTGTACTGGGGCTAGTTTCTTGTTAGTAACACGTAATAGAAGGCAAACTAACACCATGTTAGAAAATATGAGCACCAAGGCGTGGGCCGAGTCTGTCGCGGAAGCGAAATCGAATGAAATCGGCTCGGCGGGAGTGAAGGGACTGGACCGTGTTCTCTTTCCAGATTATCGGAGATGAGGCATGGTGAAGGAGTTCTAGCTCACACACGTTGATCATTGACTCTGCATGAAGGAATACCTAAGATCTGGCGGGTAGTTCACAAGAGTCTGCGTAGGGAATGGGCACTCAATAAAGATGTTAAGCTCTAGATACTTAAGGGCCATACCGATCGATCGGAGTTGGGTTCATAAGATGCTTTGCTGCGGCTGAACAAATGGGTCATGTTCACTCTCGCTCTTCTGAAAGACACTACTCGACTGCCTGTGTTGAATCAAAGTTCCCTTCCATTTTACATAATGTCTCATATCTTCAACGCTCTCGCAGCCTCTTGATGAGAATCGAGGAATCCCACGTTCAAGCAAAAAATGGTGAAATCCATAAGTCTGTATCAAAATTCTTGATTCTTTGCATGGTATGAATCTGGAATTCCTGATCTTGCTTTCTTATAAGACACAGCGGGAGTTTTGCTTTGACCAGAAATGGTGGTTCCTACACCGGTTCAATTCCTAACAAGCCACAATTTTATCGGCAAACACTGTCACATGTCAAGATCAGCTAGATTACATCAGCATCGACCACGTATATATAGAGCGTCGATGCCACTC
>BLYF01000062.1:132776-148402 GCA_014905255.1 Herpotrichia juniperi
ATGTTGATGTGTTGATGTTCGCGATGCGGGGTTCCAGTTTAAAACTTATGACGCGTGACTGTACCTACAATGCTCCATGATGTCGTCTGTACTACATTACTACATCGCCACTTCAAGCGACTCCTCCAGAAACCCAGAATTGATGGTCCAAATGATACTCTCGAGATACTCAAACTGGTTAGTCAGGCTGTTCTATACTCCGGGCGAAACGTCAAAACAATATCAGTTTCGCAGACTCCCTATTCCCAATACGTGCAGTCTACACTCAAAGTTTTTGCCCAAGTTTACGTAGCTTGATTAGCAACCTAGTCCCAATACGGCCGATGGCAGACTTGTTTAATGGCTCTAATTTAGGCACATGCTGTCAAAATAATCCAAACAAAAACCATGCTATTTCAAGATAACCTCTAACGAATACCAGCGCTACAATTGTTTATTTCTCGCCTAGCGGAACTCATTGATTTCAAGAGAAAAGTTTAACGTATACGATAATAGCATAACCATCGACTAAGGATAGTAAATTAACATTATTATTAGAGACATAACATATTAGTAAAGAATCATCATAAACCTCGACTCATGATACTTCGGCATTCCGAAGTTGTGAGGGAGGAGATTCGACTTCTGAAGACTGGAAGGTCAGAAAAATTGGGAAACGAATATTACATTGCGCCATAGCCATTCAGCCTGGTCTTTCTTGCCATGCGACTACTGAATAACATCAAGCAGGCCGCTGCGACATCTCTAGTGGATTCAATAGCTCAGGCGTCTCGGCCTCCGAATCACTTGCTAAAAAGGTAACTCTCCCCCTCTCGACATCGGCACCCACTTCATTCTTGATGATAATGACTCCGTCGCTTCCATGACGTCTATGACCCACGAGCTGTCGGTTTCCACTTTGATTGGAGTTCTGATACGTGTAGTGTGCACCAGGAATGGAGGAAGAGAACATGTTGGGGAAGTACCCAGCGAAGAATGCGCGGAGTGTGGGAAGGGAGGCGCATATAATGCCGATGTTGAGTTCCATGGCCGACCAGATTGCGGTGCCGGGGTTATCCCAGGTTATGTCTTCAGTTACTGCGACAATGTAGAGTGCGTGGAGTCGGAAAATAGATGCTAGGCTTGCACTGTATTAAGGTTAAAATATTGGTCTCAGTTAGATAAACAAGACCAACTCACAAACCACCTAGTCCAAGAATGAGCACTAGGCTAATTTTCTCTCTCCGAGGAAGGACCAGCTTCCTAAGCACAAATATAGGAAGAACAATGAGCGATACATCTTGAAAGATGTTGATTGCTGCATTTGTATACCACAATGCAGGCTTGTTGACGCACGCACCAAGAATACGATCATCCCAGAATTTAGCCACGGGGTAGCATGAGAAGATTCCAGTGAAGAACGTTTGAAAACAGTTCAAAAAGGCAAAAAGGATTAAGGCACGACAGGCCTTTTTCACTGGTGGGTCGATTGTGATGCGAAGATACTGAAGTAGTATAGAGACTTTCGTCAAGGTTAGGCCGAAGTTGTACATTATAATGCTAGCAAATAGAGCCTGCGCATACGTTAAACTAAAAACAGAGTTTCAGCTCCTCTGTAGGTAGACGTACCTTCAAGGCGCCAATCCCTTGTTCCATTGTCAAGGCCTGAATGTGACGTCCCATGCCATTTTGGACCTCTGCTCAACCAGTCAAAATTTAGGTCAGAAGAAGGGACGAAACACATCTTACGGAAGCCCTGACATATTGAGGTCGCAATACTAAACATCTACAAAGAACGGTGAGCAACTAGATCTTCTCTCTAGCCGGTATAGGTTCGTTTACGAACCAGTGCCAGGAAGATCGCAAAGTCCTCCCATGAAGGGTTATGGACGATCTTGAATCTCGTATACATTCGCAAGGAAACAATGATGAGAGCAAGAGTGGGGAAGATAATGATGATAGCAAGCACCCTTGAGCCCTTGTCGGCGTGAAGGTAGTCATCTGGGAAAGGAGCTGTGGTAGCCATACTAACAAAGGAGTATTTGTGGGTAACTCAGTGTTTTCGTTCAATAATTAAGTGCTTTGAGGTGGTATTTTAACAGCGCCCATTATAGGGGGGGACTCTGAAGCAACTACATATGCTACAATCGCTTAGTCGGAGGAACGCTCTCAAGAACACTACAATGAGTGTCGGAAAATCTTGTCTGAACGCACGTTTGCTGCAGCTGCAAGCTATTGCAAGTGATTCAACTGCAGATCCGGCGACGACTAATTCCAAAACTGGTCGATATCTCGAGTTCCCCGGATTTCGATCCTGTTGTAGGACATGTCTAGCCCATGCGGGGAGTGCCTCGTGAACGATGTACTTGCATAAGGTTTGGACGGCTCCATGATCCGAGGCATGCGATAGGCGGCCTTGTCCATATATTGAACAGCGGCTGGGGTCGACAGTATTAGTGCCACGGTGAGAACATGAAGTTCAGAGCTTGGGTGCCTTTGAGAACCGGGTTGTTTGACGTTATACTGGAAGCAGTCGCGCCAAGGACAATATAACCGCCTATTTAGCCAGAGGAGATGATGTAGATCGCTAGACCACAAATACTCGTGGAACCCCACCATGATGAATGTTATTGGAGGAACATGCAGCCTTTTAACTGTTCATAGCCTTGTTTCACGTCTGTTAATGGTACGTTGACAAACTACGAAGAGGATTTCAGGGGTGTTGGCTTGAAAAACTGCAGTCAACAGCCACCATGCAGGTGCTTCAGGTGATTGTGCGTCATACCTGTAGGGATTTTTGGACCCTGTTTTGGTGAACTGCAGCTGCTTATTTGAACTTGACTTTGTAGGAGTTTGGATGCGTGGTACTGTATCATCGATCATCTGCGACGGACGTTTTGCAGTTATGGAAGAGAAGTACTCTGATGATGTGCCATAATTTTGATCATGGCAGGTTCGCGCAGTAGGTTTCTGATACTCTAGCTCTTTTGGTTGTGATTTAAGAATGGCAATATGCTTTTCTCTTTCTCGGACCAGGCTGACGGTGGCGCTGGGTATGTCGATCAAGCCATGCGTATCTCGGGTTTGACCGACATCGTGAGACTGCTTGAATAATGGGGGGCGTCAGTTTCTGTGCTAACCTTGGTGATCTTTCCGTAGAAAGAACAAGCACTAGAGTTTGCGGAGCTGCTGAGAAGGAATCCGCCTCGAGCTTCTATCTTCCAGGACTTTCCGCGTATTCGCAAAACAGAAAGACCTTTGTCTAGCTCTATGTAGGAATCTACGACTGCACCGATTGTTGTTTGAATAAGGCCAAAGTATTGGCCAATTTTTTACCATAATCATCTGCAACTTTCTGGGGCGACAGGGGCACAAACAGTGCACGTGCTCTTTGTCGTATTGTTGCATTATCCTTAATCAATCAAAGCTTACTGTGCTTTATATCTGTTGCTCCCGATTATAAGAGTTTCGCTTCCCGCAGTACTCGCCCAAACACAAGACTTAAGACCTTCGCCCTGGTTTCGGGCAAGTCTTTGGGCGCTCGCTCACAGCTATCTGAGCGCGATGCGCTACCAACTCTTCACCCTCTTTCGTCCCTAATAGGCGAATGATCGATATCAGTCGATTTGTGGCTAGTCAAGGGATATTTAAGCGATGCTAGATGTTCCTCGTGCTCACATGCAATCTGCTCGCCATCTCCTTTGCGCATTGATAGGATCAGACTTGTGATTCTATTGGTTTTATCAGTACAAAACTAAGATTAAAGCCAAGTAATTAATACCGTATGTAAAAGCAGAATGCGCCTCACTTATGTAGTCCAAGTGAACCCCACAACGCTAAAAGTTCTCGCGGAGATAACAAGATTCTAATCGAAGTCTTACGGGATTATTTGGTCCCGAGCTTTATCAAAGTATGGTCGAATCCGCTGAGTAGCATAATATATCCCGAAAGTCCTAAAGCTTATTTTTCGGTCCTGCCACACGCTTAGCAGGGTTTCGAGATGTCTGCCACCCAGTCTCCTGTTAAAGGATATTGCAGGCCTTGTCCCATAACCTGAGGTTTTTGGAGCAATAATGTTGTTAAACTTGGTGGAACCAAGTCTCCTAGTAAAACAGTGACGTGTTTGCTACAGCGGGCCACTGGGTGTTAGTTACGGATATGGGTATTGTGTAGTCAACTTGCATTTCACCAATTCTAGGGTAACTTCCAAATACTAGAGATTTGAGAAACTAGAGAAACCTGGTAACCTGAATTTTTAGTCGCGCTGAAAGGCTCGCCATTCATCGTTGGCCTCTTTTACGCTGAGAGACTCCAAATCAGGCTGGTGCGCTTGGACTAATTTCGCTAGCTTGGGTCACGTTGCACTATCTTCTTTTCCTTGATTCGGACTTTTCAAAGCGAAATTTATACCATCTTATAAGAGATTATGACGCTCTCGCGTGCCCCTGGATGGGAAATGCAGTCATGTAGTCGCATGTTGACAGCACCCTCTTGCTTGGCTGGGCACGGTGCAAAGCTCGATATGCAACGTGAGACATACAAGAACTGTTGCTTCCACATTCAGGTCCCGTCTCTTCCCTTCTTTAAACTAATAGATAGCAACTTTCCTATCTAGCATATGCACACGTTTTATTGCGGGGCAAACAGTATCCCAATCTTAACAGTTGCGCTACAGAAGCTAATGTGTCAACAATAGTTAATTTGTAGCTGTCAGTAGGAATACGTGCTTAAAAGGGTTTTTACTATGCAAGTATAAAGAGTGAACCTCTGACATTCTTGACCATTTCTGCTAAGTTAGGTTTAGCAATAAGTGTTTCAATGAGCTTCATTGATGTGCCATGATTCCACTCATGCTCATAGCTTTGATAGAGTATACTGATAGTGACTCTCAATACCAGCGAGCGATGGTCCTCCAGTGGCAGGCGCTGTATCGTCCAATCCGCGAAAGATCATCTTCTGCGTTTATTTGTTCGATACTGAACATCAGCTCGATGATCTTGAAAAACAGTGCGTCTGCGAAGGCGTTAAGATAGTCCTAAGATTTGGGACTCGCGTCATTGCTTGGGCATCTCCCTACTTTCATCGACGACGACGTCTCGCTACCTTGGAAATGGGCATGGGCATGGGCATGGTGCCAACCACTACTCACTTCTCTAGAATTTGAGAGAATAGTAATCTTCTGGTATGGAAATCCCTGATTGCTTTCGATTAGAATCTCGCCGAAACCAAACAAGCCATTTAGGAGAGAATGGTAAAAGTAAATTAGAATTGCCAAGATATACTCTGAGGACTACCAGTCGTGTAGCGAAAGAACAAGACCAACAAATACCGGTGTGGACGATATGCGGGGAGCTCGTTTTTAGTGTGCCATAACTAAAGCAACCCCAACCCAAATATTTCAACCACAACTAAAAAACTTGTATGGCTGTGGAGAGTTTGTGGAAGTCATGGCTTCAGGGTCGCTTATGACATGCCAAAAACGAGCTCCTCGTACGAACCCCCTATAAGGCGAAGATTGCAGTTTGGAGGCTCGTTGTGAGCTGTCGTCGGAATTGTAGTTAGGGTAATTAAGCTACTAACCATTACAAGCGGGCAGTAAGGAATATCAAATTTTGCTTATTTCTTCTGCGCACTATTTATATTTGCCGTTTTCTTTGAAATATCTTACTCTGAGTCGTCTTCTATACGTAGAGGTGTATTTAAAGCAGTACAGAGGACCCTGTTGTAAACTTGTAATGCGAAGTATGTTTAAAAAGGCGTTTCTTACTGCTTGCCCCATTTATCTTCGCCCGCAGCCCCTCCCATGAGCGGTTGCGTAGCGCGCGTCTGTGCTTTTCCACCAAAATCGACTCTTTGCCATACAAAATCAGTCTGTGCGATGGCTCAAACTACAAACTCGCTCATAGGAAGCAGGTGGTTGTACAAGCGCTAAGCAACACTTCATATTTGGGGGCCAAAACGCGACCCCTCATCGAACCCTATCGCGAGCGATAAGGCGATGACGTCGTGTATGATAAACTTTTGTCTTTTCTATGTCGATGCCCCTTTTCTATTTTATCCCACCTAAGAGTTCTTATCATCTCTCAAATCTTTGTTACACCTTCTTCTCACTTCATCTTAACATATATCATAATAAATCGTAATGGGCTGCAATCACAGTACCGAATCGCCTTCAAAGGCCTCCACCCGCTCTGGAAACTCAAACAACACAAACTGCAAAAACTGCAAAGACTGTAGCAACTGTAATGGCTGCATTGGTATGTTCCTCTTCGACCATTCTAGAACTAAGTTTTTAAATTGCTTTCACAAATGCATTCTCATGTCACTAACGAACTCCAACCACACTAGACTGCATAAGCTGCACAAATTGCAAGGACTGCGATGACTGTTCAGGGTGTAGCAATTGCACGGATTGCACCGGCTGTGATGAATGCAGCAACTGTACAGACTGCACTGACTGTATCAAGTAAGCTAGTTGTTTGTTTTTAGGCTAACGAAAACTAAATGTTGGTCTTAGTTGTTCGAATTGCACGAACTGCAGTGGATTGAAGAATCGGAGCAACGAGAACAACGTACACGAATGACATAATTAGGAGCAGCACGGGCAAAGGTTGCAGAGAAATCTAAGCGTCTCGCCTGTCGCATCAAGGAAATATCAGGGGCGTAAGTAAGAATCTGGGTATATTCGGTTTATGAATTATGTACATGGACGTTTCGTCATACCAACTAAAACACTTTGTTCTCTCTTTTCAAGGCACTCCTCCTTTCTAATTTGAATTCGCCATCATGATCCCAGCATCGATCCCACACTCCAAATTTCCCCCTTCTGTGCCATCTCCTGAATCTTCCCACCCTTAGCATAGTACACTCGAATTGATCGAAGCCCTCCATCCGCCGGGTCTGACCATCCAAGCGCCGCAATCGCGCCGCCAGGGTCATCTGCCACTCCCAAAGAGTCTGTGTTTGTCGTGTATGTCGTTTCATTACCGCTCGAAGAGACGTCCAGTGGTCGCTTATTGTGCTGAATGAGAAATATGCTCGATGATGTATTCGCGTCCGAAGAAGTGTCAGTTGTAATAAACCCGATACCGATAGGTGAATACGGGTTCACTGTTGTTGTGTTACTGATGGTGATGGCTGGATCAGCTATTGAGAAGTTAGGCTAGACAAACTGATGATGAATCGCAACAGTTCCAACTTACGACTCTTCCACCCCGGATCTGTCGAGTTATACTGTATCTTCCCCAACAGCCCATTCGGATCCCTATACCAAGTTCTAATAGTAAATGGTGTCGTATTCGAATCCACATTTGCCGCAATCGGCGTCCCCGGCAGAACATCCGTAATCGGGATATCCGGGGTCCAACTCCCTCTTGTGAACACACTACCCGCCAACTTCCCAGCAGTGTTCTCCCACATAGTGCGAACTTCGACACCAGTCGTTACATCTGTCCACTGCACAGCAGTAAGACTAGAGTTAGGCGAAATGCCAGAGGCTTGGAGCATGGTTGCACTGGTCCACGTGCAGGGTGGGCCGCCGCCGGTGCAGAAACCTGCGAGTTCAATTTCACGGTTTTTGGCATCGAAGTAGTATACGCGTATCTGGATGTGGCTGAGAAAGGGCGAACAAGACGAAGCGCTGCAGTGACTTACCTGAGCATTTCCGTCCAGACTCCAAGACACTGCCGCGAGTGGAGAGCTACTTCGAGGTTTAATCGATGGACTTAGGTCATTCAGATCGGACCATATTTCCCCATCGAACACACTGGCCTTTATTAAGCCGGTGTCGAGGTAGAAGACTTGCACTAACGTCTCATTGAAGCATTTCGAAGTCGCAATACTCGCGAATTTTGGCGATGAAATGGTTGTCGCATTGGAATTGGGCGATGTAGTGTTCTCGTTTGGTGTGTTTGCCCGCGCGTTCGGTTGATTTGCAGCGTCCGAGTGTGCCCCTGATCCAAGTAGTCCGCCGACTATGCCTCCAATAGAGGCCAGGATGAGGAGCAGCGCAACTAGCACCCAAATCCAGAGACCATTTAGCTTCTTCTTTCTTTTTCCGGGTATATCATCAAGCTGATAAATGGGTGGCGGCGTTGTAGCTTTATAAAATGCAGTTGCAGGGCTCGAAAGTTCAGAAACCGTAGAATTAGACGCAAACGCAACGTCTTCATCCTTCCAACGCTTTACCACAGCCAGGGCAGCAGGTGGGGGATAGTAAACTTCAGGATAATCAGCTGACCGAGGCCTGCAGTCGAGCTCCGGATAGTTATCCTTCTCTTTATGATCCTGCGTTGAATTAGTCAAATGGTGCGCTGGGTTTAAATGCCACGATGTTTACCATTTTTGAAGCGACAGATGCGCACAATTACGCAAGGCTGAGAAGGATGCAGCTGCCTGTATATGTAGGTGTCTATATGGCATTACAATCGGACAGTAACTCGGTGCCTTGTTTCAGGATGGTTTTGTCCACCAATTGTGGGTAGACAGTAAAGCCGGATTAGACCGAAATCCTGGGCGACGAACAGATCCTGCAATTCATAGACGGAAGGTATGAAAATGGGCGACATTAGGTCGGGGGCGTAATTTCGATAGCGGTTTTTGTTGTAGCACATACTTAACTCTGCTAGGTGGGCAGAGGAATCTGTCCAGTCTCATGGATCACTGCGCCGTGGGCCAAAAGGTGTCCCGCAGGAGTATGCACGTTCAATTCATTAATCCTCTCTTCTCTAGCCCTTTCCTTTCAATATCTGTTCAAACGACCTTGATCGACTAGTGGTCAAACTTTGGGATAAAACTCTTTCTTTAGGTAGAACCCCAACTTCGATATTAGACTCATGAGAAACGAGATACCAATGATCAGTCCCAGGTACATTATGTTGCCTCTGTCCGAAATCCAAAAATATTGGATTAGTTTCGCGTGTGCCAATATGCCGATATCCGTAACTAGTACAGAAATGTAGGTACTCGCTATTAGGGTGTACACCGCGGTACGATGCCATTTATAGACAGCTATTCGTAGAAGAAAAACGCAAATACTGACCCGTATATGCGCCGTTGAGGTTCCATATAAGAGTGTTAGACGAGAAAGAAATACTTATTGTTGTCATGTGTACCACTCTATCCTACTATGTACTATTTCGGTTGGTCTTTTTTCCACAACTTATATATAGTAACCTACGGAGCCTTCTGCTCTCTCAATCTCTCAATACAATCGGTTTCTACAATGATTGACTATTCTCGCTCTACGCGACAATTTTCGCCTCGAGTTCTGTGAGAATCGTAATATAGAATTCATGAACTGCCGCTGTGGAAAGTCTTCATAATCATGGAGACGCAAGTTTCAGTGGATGCGAGAAGCCCTACCACCAACATCCAATCATCGACCGAGAACGCCATAATTTAAATAAACTTAGGGATGGGAAGTCAGTGCAGCCCTTTAAATGACAGGGATAAACAAAGTGGAGATGGAGAGACGGAAAAGTATAGCGTATGACTGTGTGGTAATGTTTGTATTCACACGACGGAGGGCCTCGGATACACTTTGAGAAAGAACATGGACTACGGACTCTCGAGCTACTTACACACAAGCGACCAATCTAGCTGTGACGGTCATCTATGATAACGTGAGGAAGATAAAGGAGGAGATTTCTAGGACAAGGCTATTCTCGCTAGATGCGACGTACATTCAAAAGGATAGGAGAAAATGCGATAGTGTTCTTGGATGTCGTAGAATCAATGCAAAATGCAGAGAGGGTATTGCAGAAAGTATAAAAATCCGAAGATATGTTGCGGAAGCACGAGGATCGGTGTTAGGACGCTGGAAGACGCAAGACAGAACCAGAACCAGAAGCTTGGGTTCGTATCCGAATGTCGACTGATAAACCCCGGATAAATAAGGGCCGATAGTACAATGTAGAGCTCGAAACTACAGATGTAAGACGATCGGACTATTTTCCGGCCTTTGGCTCATTGTAGTTCACATGCAGTCCCTCATATCTCTTTACATCTATTTGCGCCACATCGACGCGATATCAATCTTGCGAGCACGTCGTCCTTTCAAACAGATTGTATCCATTCTTTCAAGTCTCTCTTGATCTCCTCTCTAAGGTATGCTCTTTTGGCTTCCACTGTCAAACCTTGCTCGGAATCGCAAAAGCCATTGCAGCAATCATTGGGCGATAATAGAAGCGCATGTATTCTTCACTTCTACTCTTCCTACAACGATTTAGTAGATCAAAACGGATTCAAGGGCCCGCTTGGCGCGCGAGGTACCTCCTTGCGGTCTCGAACGCGCTGATATGTTCATAGGCGTTGCTCGTTCGCTTGGTTAACTCATTTGACCCTCATTCTGCTCCTGTCTCATTCTTTCTCCTCACTTAGTGGCGCCTTCTTTCCCATCCTGTAAAAGGAAAGGACACCTCACAGTAGCAACAGACATGAATATCACGTAGAAAGGGAGCTTTCAGCTGGCAGCAACGATGCCTCGCCTACCCTTCTATTAGTAGTCTCCGCGAACAGTATTTTTACTCTCTGCCCCCTACATCCGATACTAGCCCTGTCTCGTTCTTCTTTTTACGCCTGCGTTTCTTACTTTCTTATACTCATCTTCATCCTCTCAATGTATCATGTCTCAACAGTTTTCTCGTCTCTCCTCGCGCACATACTCATCTTGTCCTTACGTCTCATGTACTATACATCTGATCCCCGACTTAGCTCCTTGTGTCTTGATACTGATCGTCATTCTACGGCGTTTACACGACTCGAGTATTGCTTGAGCTCTTTTCTGACATCTCTATCTCGTACCTCATACCTGAGATACCTGCTCTTCTACGTTCAGGTCTTAGTTCTTCTGCCATAATACCAGTCGCGATACTCTGGTGACCATAACTTGAATAAAACCTGAACAGTTTTTTTTATATAGATATTCTCTCCGCGCACAATACGACCTACTATACTGATTAATGAGAAATTTCAAGGAGGTGTGGTGGACAGAATGTTCGAATAACGATAGAGCTTAGCAGAACCGGCTCAAGTGGGCAGACATTGCCGGTATACCTGAACAGAAATTACTCCCACCAGAACGTATTGCCTGTGTTCATACATCAAATACATGACCTCCTCTAACAGATACAACAAGGTAATGCAGGGCTGGGCTAGTCCTCTTGGCCTCTTATTGAGATTAACTGCTCTCCCAAGAGGTAACCCAAGCCTACGCCACGACTCTCAGGTGTTGGCAAATGAGCTTGCCTCAACTTCAAGCAATAAGCGCAAGCAGCATTGAAAAATACGCATAATTTGCAAGATATATACAAATCTGATCCTTGAAAGAATGAATGTTTGTAACGACCCGCTTCCCAACTATTTAATCTACTCTCTCTCGCTTGCTTTTGATCTCAGCTCATGACTTCATCTACATCTAACCGAAGGTAGAGTTGAGAGGACCATAGCGAATATTGGAGTAAGTGACCGATGCATCAGCATTCTTACTCTCCACATCAGCCGGAGCACCAGATCCAGTCTCACACTCTCCACGGCCAATACCCGGGACACTGGGATCCTTATCCGTGGGATAAGTAGAGTCAAGCCACAGCATATTGGAGTAGTGATCATCCCATAGACTCATCACAAGCACCATACCACCCTCAAGCGCCTTGGCCATATTTGCCATGCCGCCCTTGTCTTTAAACGTATACTTATCATCAAAGACCTTCTTCTGGGCATCGCAAAACTTCGTCGTGACAGAGTTGCCAGTAACACCCGCAATCTGCGACTGAGAGTTGGCGATGGTCTTTCCGCCCTGGACGTAGAAGCGCTTGATCTCCAGGGCGTCGCCAGTGCCGACGAATTGGGTGACCACGGTGAATTTCTTGGAGGTATCGACCGTCTTGCCTTTGCCGTAGAATGTCTTATCGCCCATACGGTACGAGTTGAAATCGCAACCATCAGGGTCACATAGTCCTGCGTAACGATCGGAAGAGTAGGTTCCACCGCAGCTATCAGCATCGCATCGGGTCTGCCCAATGGTGCTACAGGAGTGGGGTGTAACGGCAGTGGATACCGAGTTAGCCTCCCAGATATCCATCTCAGCGCAACAGGATCCGTGGCCGCCGACACCAGCGTTCTGGTCATTCGTAGATGGGACCCAGCCCTCAACGTTCCCCTAAAATAACTATGTCAGTACAAATTCTTCACTATGACATGCCGATCCAATCCTGCGTACCTCGCCGTTGATGAACTTGAGATCCCGTGGGCACTGGGCGTCGCAGTATCCAGTACCATATTTGGCTCCAGCTTTGTTGGTAGAGTACTTCTTCAGGCCGCCGTCTGAGTCCATAGAGACGAAATAGAGCGCCCCGTTAAGGCCGCAGGGGAGGTTCGACAAGTCAACATCGAAGGTGAACTCGAGATTGGGAGCCAGCTTGAACATCTCATAAGTAGTATCATCCTTCATCAGGTAGGTACGTGATCCAATGTTCGTCGAGTAGGACCCCTTAGTAACGAATTTCAGCTGGAGCGAATTTCCGCTGGCTGTAATACCATAAGTCGCCTTATAGTCAGCTCCATCAACGGCACAGCTCGTGGCGCACTTCTTATTATCGGCACAAACTGTTGCATTCCACTCATTACCAGTGTAGCAGTTGGTGTACCTGAATAGCGTAAGTCTACCGCTGTCCAGACAGAGTAAGCGTCAAACGGACCCGCCCTTGACATGAAGCCAGCGCCAATTCGCATCAATCACGACTTTCCCGCTCTTGCTCGTGCAGCTACCTTTGGCAGTGCATGATTGCCAAGTCATGCCTGGATGGGTTTCGGTCTGCTCGGTGCCGACCAACTGGCCGTTGACAAGAGTAAGGAGGCCCGCGGCCACGGTGAGTGCTCGATACATGATGAAAGATAAGATAGAGAATGAGAGTGGGAGAGAATAAGAGTTGCGTGATAGAGATTTCTTTCCGGAATTCTCAGATCTTTTATGCTCAGATCGGTTGCTGAAAGATTGATTGCTTCTTACAGCGCGGACAGTGCTTCCGACGAAGAAGCCCATAACGGGCAGATCGGAACGACAAGAAGGTTGACATATGATCAATTAGATCACATTGTACGACGTAGGAACCAATGCCCATGTTCCACCAGGTCTTAATCTTCCAAAATTGCCCAGGAGTGCGTCGAATTTTGTTAATCAACTTTGAGAATCAATCTCGACTGGACCCCCCCCCCTTTCAATCAAGCCGGCCACATCTGCGGGAAGCAAATGAATTTAGAGGCGCTGGCGAGCAGGATAGGACTTTGGCGTGATACAAAAACTTCGATCTGGTGACATTGAAGTTTGGTTGGTCCAGTTTCGTGGCTGGGCATATCGCATGATTGGAGAGAGTTGCTGGAATAACGGGGCAGTTGATGAACTGCAGACGAGGCTTAGATAGACACAGGCGGCCTATCTTGCACGCCGATAGGAGGAGATGACGGCTTCCATTAAGGGATCGTATGTTTCGGCTGCAGGTCCGGCTAAGGAAGACGAAGCTCTTTGTCAGTTGCTAGGCCTACTCGGCAAAAATCGCGTGTTGTCAGGAATATGAACAACCAACTGCGAAGTTTCAAAACCTCAGCGTTCGTGGAGAGCTTATCCGAATATCTATCGTTGCTAAGAGGCACATTATTGTTATCCACTTTGCGACAGCTTGATTGTTCGCATAACAAATTTGTTACTTGACTTCTTCTTCTTCTTCTTCTTCGCTACAGCCAAGAAAGACCTATGCCAACCCCATCGCAAGCTTCGCCCAGTCGCAGCGAAGACTTGCTTGTGCCCATGTGATTATAGTATATATCTCACAGAGCCAGTGTCCAGGAAGGAGTGTTCGCCCAAATTGATGCTTCGAATCGTAGATCGTGGCATGATCTCATTTCATAAACCAGTCCTGTTGGTGGCTTAATCGCTAGGGGTATACGTATAGATCGGAATCCTGAAGTCGAAATGGAGTCTACACGGGTGAGCATATTGAATTTGGCTACGATAGATGAGCTTGCGGTCGGTTGGGTTCGCATGGGCAGTCAGAAAGGGTGAGGATACAGGGATTCTCCGCATTACCACTATAAGTGCCGACCTTACACTTCACCCCGGATTCGTAAACCTCCGCAACAGACCTTCGGTAGGTTGCACTTCCTGAAACTGAAATACCCGTTTATTTCATACCTCTCAGCGTTGTCACATATCGTCGGAGCCATGTCGGACACCGTTGATAATAATTCAATTTCGTCATGTAGAACTTCGGAGGGCAAGTTTGTTCTGATAGCCATCGGGTCCGCGTCATTTGCCAAAGCAGAATCAGGTGTTCGGTGAACTCGGCATGCATCCGTTGCATCCTGGATGGAAGGTTTGATTATGCTAGGTGGCACAGGCAGGGTTCTGCATAATGGCGGGGTGAAGCCCTCAACGGCAGCAGGGTGTAGAACTTAACCAGCCAATGAAATGTTGGACTGTTCGCAGAAGAACAAGTAAACATTCTAGATTCCCTTGCTTCGAGAAGATGAAGCCAAAAACGAAGTCGTACAAGATCTAGTGCCGAAGGTTTGGATGCTGGCTTAGAATTCGGAATAATTGGGTAAGCAAGCTGCCCTTGAGGATATTGTGGAAGCCGGGTTCTGGCACAATGCCATGGGCTGAGGGTTGAAGGAGGCTGAGAGGCGGCTCTTCTCGAATCCATCGGGACGTTCGATGTCGTATCTTAAGTAAGAGCAGCCTGTCTGAAAGGCCACCGGTTTCCGCGCCAGCGGAGGAAAATTGGAGCGGATAAAAGCCTATAACTTGGTGGCCAAGTTGTCCAAGCTTATATCACACGGCAAATTGAATACTGAGATACTTGGAGATCCACCGCGTAGAGTATAGATAGTAGTAAAACCTAGGTACTGGATACATATCATATGATTAGTGGATCATTGCGATGGTGTTGAGGCTCCTTGGTGTGGTATAGTACAGTTCTGTTAAGATGACTGCAAGGCGTTGGACGAATCAAATCTAGCTGCAATATATACGCGGTAAAGACAGCGAAGCAAAATGAGAGGCGTAATTCAAAACCCTTGGATATAATCAAGTTGATGAAGCTAAGGCGCTAGCTGAAACAGGCTCGTCGGCAGGATAATGGAAGCAAACAAATAAAAATTCGTATCGATACACCGCTTTCCTGTCAAGTGGTAACCGAGATCATGCTCCTGAGCAAAGAACAGCCCTGAGCCGGTCACTGTGGTTGGCATCTATGGATTTGCAAGCGCGTGAGGTCATCAGTGGGGAAATGATTGGTTCTCAAAGCAGGGTAGACGGATTGCGGGCCGGTGAAGGAGGTGCTCACTGCTCGCTGTTAAAGGCAAAATGACAATTCACGGGGATGGTAATGACGATGGGAGGCGTTCGAGATGGAGAAGCACGAGAACGGTGTTTGTGCTAAGAGATGGAACGAGAAGAAACAAAACGAGGTCGCGATGAACAACGCTAGTGACTAAGCAACAAGAAGTGTTTCCCTACCTGCCAGAGGGCCACGCGCTTTGGTAAAAAGGCAGGACTCACAAAAGTCACCCTACACAACACAGAATAACAGCGCGACTCTGTGTTCTAGTAGTACAAAACTCTCTAGTACTATAGATAGTTAACTCCTCTA
>BLYF01000062.1:148641-167051 GCA_014905255.1 Herpotrichia juniperi
AGGGCTTCAAACTCATAACATCCTTCGAATAAACACGTCTTGTAGCAAATATGCAAAACTTCCTAAACCACTGATATTTGCCTTCGTAGTTAGCACCCAGTTGAACTTAGGGTGCAATCCCAAATGATTTGCTAGGAACAGAAGGCGGGGTTTTGAGTGGGCATCTACCTTCTGTTCCAAGACGCCTTTCTATCAGCGCTATTATCTAATGTTATCTTTATCGACTACAGATCCCAAAGGTGGAGATAATCTCTGCAGCGTTTCTTGACCATATCCTATCAAACGCCAAGTCAAGATAGTATCCTCTAGCTTACAAACACGCGTTCGGCGCGTTCGGCCGCATCATCTCCGTCAGCTCCGAAGCCATCTCAACCTCTTCATCGCTCAAAAACATCTCCACTGCCATCTCCGCCTTGTCCGACCTCTTTCCACATACAATCTACCGCTGCCTACATAACCACTCTTCCGATGTCTAACAAGAGCGCCGAGTCGCGAGACAACTCGCCAGATGGCTCCCCAGAGAAGCGCGCCAGCAAAAAACGTAAGGTGCTATCATGCTACGCCTGCCGCAATCGTAAAATGAAATGTGACCGCGTCTATCCAATTTGTGGAAGATGTCAAAGAACTGGGCGCGCCGATCAATGTACATATGACCCTCGACTGCTCGACGATTTAACGGTGAACGGCGACGGAGGGCACGTGGAAGGTAGTGCTGCATCTTTTGCGCCCCACGAGAACATTATAAATGGCGGGACCTCGTCCGCAAACGCCTCATCTGATACTATTTCATGGGAAGTTAGAGTCCAGAAACGGCGTATCGAGTTGATAGAGAAGAAACTAGAGCGAGTGAGCAGCGCCAACGCTAGTTCCTTGGACGCGCCGCCATCCCATCTGGACCACTTTGATGCCCATACACATGAACCCGCCGCAAAAGAGGAGATGATGTTTCGAGGAAGAGGGTTCAAGACCCAGTTCTATGGTTCGACGAGTCCGCTTAGCGTTGTTACCCAGGTATTCGCCACTCCTAACTCAATAACACCCGCTGTTTGCTTTAGGCTAACGTCAGTTCTCAGTTTGGCGAACTCCAGGCGTTCACTCGTGAGGCTATGGTATTGGACTCATCCATGACACGCATCCGCGGCGATTTCAAAGCTTTCCGGAACCGGAGGAAAGCGCAGAAGAAGGAGGTCGAGCGTAATACCCAGGGCAGCGATGCTGAAATCCTCGCACTCCTACCCGAGAAGAGTGTCGTTGATGCCAAGGTAACTCTTTATTTCCAAGCTTTCGAGTCCACATATCGCATCCTCCATGAACCAACCTTTTGGGACGAGTACCGCACTTTCTGGGAACAACGGCAAGGAGGCGAAGTCACAAGCAGCTTTACTACAATCCTCGTTCTAATTATAGCGCTGACCAAGTGTCTTGCTCCAAACGATATGAACGTCTTCATGGGCGACAGTTCTGCCGACAGGGAGACTGCTTCTGACCTGATTGAAGCATGCGATACCTGGCTCCAACGGCAGTCGCGAAAACACTTGACTCTACATTTCTTCCAGCTTCAGTGTCTTTCTCTTCTCGCGAGAAGAGTGAATTGTCTGAAGCTGAAACAGGACTGGGTAACATCTGGCGATTTGATCCGAGTGGCGATGGCCTCTGGGATGCATCGGAATCCAGCACTCATGATCAGAGGAAGGGTATCTGAGTATGAGAAGGAAATGAGAAGGCGTTTATGGGTGACGATGATGGAACTGGAACTTCAGTCGTCGATCGACGGTGGCCTTCAATCATCCCTCTGTGGTCTATACTTCGACACGCAACCACCCGCGAACATCCCCGACGAGGCTTTTTCTACGGATCTAACACAGCAACCATCTAGCAGGCCGATAGAGCAATTCACATCTACATCTTACCTCGTTGTAAGCTTGAAGTCGCTACCTCTACGGGTCCACCTCATGCAGCTTCTCAACAACCCTACTACTAACCTTCAGTACTCGGACGTGCTCCATTATGACGCCCAACTCAATGCTCTACTTTCTTCACTTCCTGCCTGGAATGACCCTCGAGCCATAACGGCCTCAGCTCTGCTAGAGTTCCAGATACGACAATTTCTTCTTATGCTTCATCGCCCGTATGCTATGGGCATCTCGAAGAGTCCGCACTTCAATTTCTCTTTCACGGCATGTATTGATGCCGCAAATGGATTCCTTACTCTCTACGACGATCTGAACAGCAAGGGTGTACTTGCACTTAACCATCTCCGTAACGACGTTCTGAGGATAGTAGTCACGCTCTCCCCAATCGTATATTACAATTCTGTCTTCCCATCATCAAACGAGCCAACCACTCCAGCCAGCAACACATGCCCCGTGTCTGTTGATCCCGCTGGCTCCATCCGGGAAAACCCCTTCGCGTATCCAATCCCTCCCGGTCCGCCCCTCAAAGTCGCGCAACTCCCACATAACAACTTCCTCGCAACAACACTTTGTACGACCGCTATCGCACTTATCGAACGCGCGCGCGTGCTTTATGAAGCAAAGGTTATGCGTCTTGGCACCGGATACATGGAGTACTGGCTCATATCCGCCTCCATTGGTATCCTTCCTACCACCTCCAGTCTCCCGATCACATCTATCGCGTCCCTAATGAACAACGACGACATCAAGACGCGCGTCCGGAAAGCGATAGACCGTACCACAGCGCTGTGCTTCCGTGTTCTAGCTATGCAGAAAGATCAAGGAAACAGCTTTGCGTCTTCGATGCGGAATACTCTTGTTGGGGGTGAGCAGAGTGATATGCGAACACCGATCTCCAATGTTGTGGTGCCAACAGGGAGC
This sequence comes from Herpotrichia juniperi, assembly GCA_014905255.1. Classification (NCBI taxonomy): domain Eukaryota; kingdom Fungi; phylum Ascomycota; class Dothideomycetes; order Pleosporales; family Melanommataceae; genus Herpotrichia; species Herpotrichia juniperi. Next base: position 151,476 of record BLYF01000062.1, read on the forward strand.
ACGCCACGAGATGTGGGAGAGGTCTGGGAGATGCCGACTCTACTCGGTGCGACGGGGATGGTGAGCGCACTAGCGGATAAGACGGGGGTTGGGGCTCAGGGCGTATGGGATGGGCTGGATCCTATGCAGGTTGATATGGCGGGTTGGGCGTTCCCGGATTTCTGGGCTTTTGATATGGGCGGAGACATTTAGGACGACTTTGGTCTTGTTGATATTATTCTAGTAATGTGTATGTATAACTGATGTGTCTATAACCACGCTATGGAGTTTAGTTCGAAAGGCACCCAAACGAAAGGCTGAAAAGATTAAGCGGCTCTTTATTCCACCTTGCATTCAAGGCTCGGTGTCAAATATAGATATCGGTACTTTACTAGATGTGCCGATCCTTTGTTTCGTTCAGGATGGCACATCTGCGGCGCACGGCGTATCGTGCCTGACAGTCTTGGCAAGGCTGAAACATGGCCATCCCAACAGGAACCCCATGCCTCATGCCTCATGCGTCAACCATGGATTTTGCACCAAATCCATTCTTGTTCGCATCTCAGAATCTTCTTCTAAACTGAGAAACATAATTAGTTTCTATCAGCACGCTGCGCCTCTTACGCAATGCTCGCTGCATCGCTAAACAATCTACAGAACGACGCGCAAGACTCAACACCAGCAATGTTTCGGAAACGTCTAGCAATACACATGGCCGCGTACCAGGTCCCATCGCTGTCTTGAGACAGTAGAGTAGGTTTGCGTGTCCCCACCACCCGGTGAAGAAACACCATGCTTCTTATTCTTTCCTGTCTGCTCTTTACGTTGCCTGCATTTGCATCTATCGTGGTCGCTTCGTGCGCCTGAACTTTTCCTGATATACCCATTTCCTTTTTTTCTGTTCTTATTCTTCTCCAGCTATTATCCTTTCTTTTTATAGACATATGCGTCGTGACTTCCCATTTGAATTTTGACAGTCGACAACATGGGCAATCAGACCGATGACCTGGACGAGGTCCGACATCGACACCATCTACGACATCGCAGCAAACTCGATCAACGCTTAGCACAGTTAGCCTGGCTTGTGGTACTGGCCTGCTTTGTCGCAAGAATTGGCCAGAGGATATGCAGCTGGTGGCGACTTCGATCGTACGCTACGGATGTCCTCGATGCTAGATGTGTACTAACGATCTCCAAGGCATCACAAACGTCGCTCACCCCGAATACTACATGTCTCAACGCCAAGGTCCTTTGAAAAGGCCGTAGCCTTCTTCACCGCCGTTTCTCTCCTCCCATTCCCCCGACTGTTCGGTCGCATCACAATATGCTCGCTTCCTCTTGGGAAGGTCTTCTCTCTCACGGCCTTTACTTGCGTCATCGGCGCACTCATCGTCTCCGTCGACGCACCGAGGTTTTCAGATCATTTCGTCGAAGATGTCGCTTTCCGCGCTGCCTGGATCACTTTGGCTCAAGTTCCACTTGTATACCTTCTGGCTACGAAACGCGGACCTCTCAACGTACTGGCCCGCATCTCATATGAGAGAGTTAATTGGATACATCGATGGGCTGGGATCGTCTTGTTTGTATCAGCGACCACACACATGGGGATTATGATGCAGTCCATCTCAATCTCGGACATATTTAACTCTCCAGACAAGGTCATGATCATTGTACGATACGGCGCGTGTGCATATGGGGCGCTTACCTGGATAGCAACAAGTAGCATACTGCCAGTAAGGAGGTGGAGCTATCGAGTATTCTATATCAACCATTGGATCTCAACATCGGTTTTCCTGTGGGTTTTGTATATGCACATCCCGAAGTATGCGCGCTCCGCGATTTACATATCGATAGCGATCATCTTGTTCGACAGATGCTTATCTTACTACTCAATATTCCGGAGCAACGTCTCTATCAGGACTATTATGAGGAAGTTCTCAAAATTTAGGAGAGGCCCGAGTCGGAAAGCGATCACGATAGGACACCCTGTCAAGATGACTGCGCCAGTTATCGGCAGCAACTTCACGACAGCGGAATCAACAACCGTCATACGGATCTGCGACGTCCCATTTGCGTGGAGGCCTGGCCAGCATGTGCGATTGTATTTACCTAGACTCGGGGGCTTCGAAGTCCACCCGTTCACGCCAGCTACCTGCTTCCAGCCTTCCGCTTCTCCTACGCCTGGAAGCAAGGACTCCGACGTCGAGAACGACCGCTTGCTCACAAGCTCAGATGAAATTCCATCAACGAACGAGATGGTGCTCATGATCCAGACGCACTCTGGCCTCACACAACGATTAGCACAGTACCACTCCAAATGGCTCTCCCGCCCCTGTCCCAACGCCAGCCGCCCATCCTCCTCCTTGACCGCAATTATCGACGGACCCTACGGCACACCACCAGCCTGGGAAGTCCAGGAAAACCTAATCCTCATCTCTACATCAACCGGCGTCTCCTTCCCCCTCTCAATAATGGACTACCTCGAGCAGATCTGCATGTCAGACCCCGCCAGCCTACGAACCCAGTGCATTCAGTTTATCTGGACTGTCCGCCACCTAGAACCGCAATTCGACGCTACGGTCACAGAATTACTTGTCAAACACAGCACCATGCTGCGTGAGGCCGGCATCTCAGTGACCGCAGAATTCTACGCTACATGTCCGAAATCCGAAGCCTTTGATTCCGCACCCGAGATGCTGCAATACGATCAATTCGCGCATTTGCGACGGCATCGCAGACGCCAGCTCTCAGAAAGACCGCCACTAAGGATATGGAATCCAGATAAGATCGCCGAGATGACTGTAGAAGAAGAAGATTCCGAGGGCGCGGATGAGGGGTACTTGGACCGTATTGAGCCAGAGGGCGATATGGATGAGAGGCTGAGTTTCGAGAGCAACGCGTCTAGTACATTAATTGATGAAGAGGAAGAAGCGGACGAGGTGCCGGCTGGGAGTTTCTGGTCGCAGTTTCCGTCGCCAAGACAGGAAATTAGACGGCCCAGTTCAACTGTGGTTGCGAAGAAAGAGAACAAGGTGTGTGACTGTGCGCTTGTTCAGAGTCGGCGGGAGAAGTGGAGTTCGATGACTTCTGTGACAATGTTCATTGAGAGGTTCTATGGGTCGCGGCCGGATATTCCGCGTGTTCTGAAGATGGCGACGGAGAATACGAAGAAGGAGAGTGTTATGGTAGCGGTTTGCTCAAATCGGGATGTGACGGCACAGGCGAGGCATGTAGTTGCAAGGCTGAACTTCGATTTCGTAGCTGGGAAACGAGAAGCTGGCGTGGAGGTCTTTACTGAGGGCTTCTCATAAAGCAAGAAGTATATAGATCCTTATGCCAGATAAAGTGAGTGTACTCCATATACAAGTCTCAACTGGTCCTCTTTTCCTCCGCCTGAGATTGGGTAGATTGCACCCTTTCGCCCTGCATAATTGAGGTCTAGCCAATCAGAGGTAGTTTCGCTAGGCGGGGTAGCCGGTGGAGCTCGAAGCTCGTCTTCACTCAACTTGAACTTCTTCCAAGCTTCCTTCTCTCCAGCCTCTTCATTTCCACCCAAGTTAAATCTTATTCCGACTATTTGAGCCTCAATCCCGTCGATCATATTATTTCTCTCCTAGTCCAGCGTTCCCCGGACTAGCGGCGGATTAGCGTGCACATTAGAGTGCTGCATAAGCATCGTAAGCGCATTCAGACCAACAAAGCGAGTGGCTTAGTCAGGGAACATGAGCTCGCTAGCACACATGCTAGAAGCTATAAGACTCTCAAAACGTCCATCGAATTCTTCAATCCCGACTCTCCGATCACGAAAGCGAGAGGGAACGCTTCTGGAGGAAATCCTGTGAAGCCATTACCTGTTATCCCCAGACTTGCTCCGCTCGTCCCCTGCGCTGCAACAAACGATATCAACGCTTCGGCCCGAAGCGTAGATCTAGGAAAGATGTCGATGGAGCCTACACTTGGATGCCAGATTGCGCCGAATTATGAGGCTGAACATGTTTCGGAGAGCGATTCGGATTCGAGCTCTGAAGGAGAAGAGAGTCCGGTAGATAATCGACAAGATATCGAGAAGGTGGAAACACAACACGATGTAGCTAGGGCACTTGCTACACGGCCCACTACTCTTCAGAAAGCGCGTACAAAGAGTAGTAGGGCGCAAGCGCCGCCAGAGCCGGTGGGGTTTTGGCATTGGTCGATGGCGGGAGTAAGGCTTCACGTTTTGAAGCTGTTCTTGAGGACGAGTGAGCTATTCCTTCTCTTTTTAGCTTAGAATTGCATAAACTAATAGTGACGCAGATCTCATCCTAGCATTTGCAATCTTCGCTCTTCTCTCCCTCTTCTGGGGCGCCCTTTTTCGGCAAGAATCGCACGTCCACTCCCTCGGTATCTGGGTCGTGGATTTTGATGCCCAAATCGCTCCCTATACCGATGTCGAACCCTTCGTTGGTCCTTTCGTCACTAGCTCAATTCAAGGCCTGCTCGATCAAGGCGGACACCACCCTGGATACACTTTCCGCCCGCCTTCTGATTTTGGCAACGACCCTCTCAAAGTAAGGGAAAGCGTTTTCGACTTCCATGCCTGGGCTGCAGTTATCATCAATCCGAATGCTACTGCCCTTCTTCGCGCTGCTGTGCTGGAGGGAAACTCGAGTTACGATCCGCTTGGAGCTTGCCAGATTATTTACAACAGCGCCCGCGATCAGACAACTGCTTCGAGCTATATCCTTCCTTCCATGACCGTGGTACAGAAAATCGCGGTGTCAACCTTCGGGCGTAAATGGATTGCCCACTTGCTGCAAAATACCTCCATCTCAGATCTCAACCTCGATGTAGCGCCCCAGGCCATATCTCCAGGCATTGAATTCACACTCTACGATCTCCGTCCCTTTGGTCCTCCGGTCGCTACGCCAGCAGTCAGCATTGGATTGATCTACCTGATCATTCTGAGTTTCTTCAGCTTCACTTTCTTCCTCCCAATTCACATGAAGTACCTGGCTCCAAAGGGCCATCCACCACTACACTTCTACCAATTAATAATCTGGCGATACGTCGCTACGGTCTCATCCTACTTCCTTCTCTCACTCGTCTACAGTCTAGTCTCCCTCGCTTTCCTCATGCCCATGAGTCACCACAGCGGGTCACACGCATGGCCAGCACAGAACCCGAACGCGTACGGCAAAGGATCATTCCCGGTATACTGGATGGTGAACTGGGTGGGAATGATCAGTTTCGGACTCGCGTCAGAAAACATGGCCATGCTACTTGGAACGCCCTGGACGGCGCTTTGGCTCATCTTTTGGGTGATTAGTAATGTGGCTACGGGCTTCTACTCGCTCCCACTAGCAGCAGGCTTTTACCGCTGGGGATATGCGTGGCCAATGCACAACCGTACGTATCCCATCCTCCCGTTTTCCATGCCTCTACCTCCCCTCTTTCCCTATCCTCTTCATAATCTTCCTAGATGAATCCGTACTGACGTACCCTTCACAGTGGTAGAAGCCACTCGCCAAATTCTCTTCGACCTGCACCCGCGCATCGGACTTAACGTCGGTATCCTGCTCACCTGGTGCGCCATCGGCTCAATCCTTTTCCCGTTTTGCTGTTACTATATGAGATGGAATACGATGAGGGTGAAGAGAAATGCGGCAAAAGCAGAGGCGGATTGGAAGCAGAAGATGGAGAAACAACAAGAGGAGCCGAGTTTTCTAGCAAGAGTCACAACTTTGGGAGGTAGTGCGAGGGATGGGAGGATGAGTAGAAGGGTAACTACAGCTGGGGAGGCTTGATGAATACCTTATCTCGTGCAAGAGTAGTTGATAGGACACAGATACTAGGGAACAGAGATGGCGCAGCTTCGGAAGCTCGTTCCGAGCATATTCGGGAACACATCTGGAACGGCTCGGAGGAGCTGATTTATTCGCGCGTCGAAAGCAAATGGAAACGGAACCGATACTGATTACACCCACGGTATAGAACACACTCTATTGGGGACTACGTGGGCGGCAGCGATGAATAATGTTTCATATTCCACAAAAGTCTGACGGTCCAGTAGCTCGATAAGGCATCAGTGAGCAAAAATAGCGGTCTCTACCACGGCAGGACTTATGAAACCAGTACATAAAAGCCAACATAGTTAATTTACAATTTCTTATTCGTGTACCTACCAGTATCATCGTCGTAGGACCCCTCCTGTGACTACACGAGAGCCACTTTAATATCGTTAAGAGCAAATGAGAACGGAACAGATGCTGATGACGACTATGATATGGAAGAGGGTTTATTGGGAACCAGAAGTGCGGAAACGAACGCATCGCTTAAGAGTTTATTGCCATTCACTGAATGTTTCCTCGACATGGTTAAAATGGAGCGATCTAGCGGGGAACCATTCTGATATCCATCATGACAGGACAAAATGAGAATATATTGGCCAACACCTCCTATCTGAGTGGGCAATTTTTGCCTCGCCCGTACGCTAAGTACCTCCAGCAAACCTCTATTTACACAATAAATATCTTAAAGCGAACTGCTCGCTGAGTATCGTTGCCAAAGGATCCTTGCTTGCATGGTGCTGCGTTACATTGTTTTGATTCTGCCGTATTGAGAAGTTGAGTGGTTGACCCATTAATTTCGACCTCGAAGTTGTTTTATATTGTCGTGGTTGTTCCTTTGCTCATCCGTTGTTTCTCTCCTTCCATCCTTAAATTCCTGGTTCAACAATCAACGCGGCCACCACAACTTCCTACTTGACAGCGATCGGAAGGCACATGAAATCTTCAACCTGACCTTCTTCAAGAAGAATCACCGCATCCCATCTCCGCATCTCTATGCACTGTTATTATTACTCTCGCTTCCGTGCCCATGCGCTTCTTTGACGTGCGTTTGGGCGCCCGCAAGCCTCCCAAAGATGACTCTCCTCGATCTGAGCCGCGTCTGGATACATTAGTCCCTCAGTTTTCTGTTGCAATAACGTAAGACACCCTCTCGATTTCCTCCCCTCGCCAGTAAGCGACATGTGGATGCGACCTATCTTTACTGACAGCCCCCAGAAATACCACACAAGACACCGTGAGGAAAATGCGTGATGCATCTAATGTTAATTCATCATCGTCTTACAATATTGGCGGTCATCGGTTGCCTACGTTGCCGTCACAGCAGACCGTGGCGCTAGCTCAAGAAATCGACATGGAAGATGCCGACTCTCTGATGGTGAAAGATAGACAATACCGTACGCCACGAGCAATGGCTCCTTCACCACCGCAAACCACGCCGGCATCTAAAGATATCGACATGGAAGAAGACGAGATCCACACCGACTCCGCTATCGATATCTGTTCTCATTCCTCGTCATCTTCACTGGGACAGCAAGAGAACGACGCACCGAGTTTAGACTTCTCACCCCCGCAAGCCATGGATGTTCGTCGAGACTCCGCTATCAACATCAGATCGAAATCCGAACATAAGGATGCTGGAATACCACAGAGTAACACTTACAAGAGCTTGGTGCAAGCTCTACAACGCAAGTCTCAGGACCAGAAAGTCGAGACGAAGACGGCCAAGAATCCGCCGGATATCATCGATCTCACGAAGTCATCGTTGCCCTCGGCTTCGTCTTCGCCTCAATGCGACAACACGGGCAAGAGGCAATGCTGTAAGAGAAAGTTTAGCATGGTCACTCTGCCGAGTTCTATCGGACCAAGGTTTATCTCGCGCAGCCAGGACGCCAATATAAGCAAGAGCAACACCCAGGAAAGTAAATCCGCACCTAGACAAACCGTCAAACGCACGATCAATCTCCCGAGCATATCCTCAATTCTGCCAAACGTCGAAAACAAATTGACAGTATCGGGAGCAGAAGGGGTTCCAGTGCAAGCCATAGATTTGGCGTTGGCGCATGCAACAAAGTTGCAGGCCAATCCCCACTATAAGCCCGAGGATGAGATTATTTTCTTGAACAATGAAGACCACAACTCGGATTGCATCGAGAATCCGAACTGCTGCGATGGCTTGGGCGAGGATACCAAGCGTTACCCCCAAGACTACTATTCCGACAAACCTTCACTGAGAAACCAAGAGGATAAGGATACAAGCCATTATATCGATAATCCGAACAATGGTCGTGATGGTGCCCGCATAGATACTAGGCGTTACCCGCAGGACTACTACTCCGATGAACCTGTGCCGGAACCTTATGACAGCGAGAATCAGCGTGCTGTTTATGCCAAGGCGAGTGAGGAACGGGAGAGAGATAATTTACACGCTATACATCGAAAATATCCCAAAGTCGATAGCCCCAGCCTTGAATGGAGTGATCTGAGGCAGTTCCCTGCGCTGGAGTATACTTTTCGCTCTGGAGCGTTTACAGGTAAGAGCCTGGATGCGGTGCCGGAGTGGTATCGCGAGGAGCTGATGTGCGGAGGTGAGCATTGGCTAGTTGAGACGGATGTTGCGCTCGGAATCGAGATGAAAAGAAGGAAGTACGGGCTCTGGAAAGTGAAAGACAGCATGGTGATATCGACGACTGATGTCCCATCTCCCGTCAAGACCGACCATGTCCATTTTCTTACTTCTGCGTCAGCAACTCTTCCCGCAGTAACTCCAGCACAGCCCACGCAGACCACCAAACCCGTCTCTCGAAATCAGCATGGCAAGGTCACCCTCCCATCTCTTCCGGCGTGTAAGAAGACAAGATTGCCATCAGCGCATGCAGCTTTCTGGCGGCAGCAACGTAATTACGCGAGACTCCCCCAAGAACAGCATATTGACTCGGACACGATCAATATCGCGCGAAAGGGGCCGGCGGCGAAGTTCACGGATAGTGCGGGTGGTGTGAATAGGGATAGGGATGTTTTGGATACGATGTGGGCGGCGAAACAGATGGGGGGTTGGTATGAGAAAAGCGAGGTCAGTGAATGGCTAAGGAAAGAGTGAGAACGGAAAAAAGATTGAGATCGAGATTGACAAAGGATGTGCATCACGCTTTGGACGTGGTTATTTGAAAAGCAGGCAAAGTTGAAGTTCCTTGGGGGACTCCTTGGAGTTCTTGGACAGGCAATTGGGTTGCATCATTGAATAGCGCGTATATTGGCGCCATGGGAGGGGGGTTCCTATGGACGTTCGTTGGCATAGTCCTTCGATAAAAATGATGGCGTAGAGGGTATTCTATTCGTTTGGGACGCGTATCATTTGTGCGAGAGATTAAAAAAGGTGGAGCGGTATCTCCTGTATCTCTAGCTATCACATGTGCAAATGCAATGCAGCTCTACTATATAATTATAATGAATTCCGTGATAATGAGCGTGTTGTTGATGGAATCTCCTCGAGATACTGACATCTGGGTCAAAACATTTATACGCTGACTAATCACATCAGACTTCACCCGCTCGCGCGCATCCCCCCGACGTCCCCATTCACGCCCTCTCACCATGACGCGCCCACAACCGCAGTGGGCAGAGCCTCCACCTCACTACACCCAATTAGCTTCCTTCTATTCACTGTGCATAGTTTCGAATAGCAAATGGCGATGACCGGCGAAGGACGCGGGCGCGGTCGCGGTCGCGGTCGTGGTCGCGGAAACATCGGTCGTCCCCGTGGGAGCACGAATAAGCCCAAGATGATGACTGTACGCGCTACCCTATGCCACCTACCTCACGTCTTCTCTACAGCGTTGCAATGAGCTGTATAGAGCTGATTTCATCAAGTGGACATACGAGACCTACAAACCCGAACCCGAAATTTACAACGAGCTCTGGCATATTCGGAAGGCGCCCCCAATTATAACCAGGAATCTGGATAACCGCTGTCCAATTCTGAACGCTGTGAGCTCAAGAATTGTGGCGAGGAGGCAGACTGAGGATGGGTTGAATCGGAACTATTATATCGTGAAGGTGCGGTATGGGAATGCGGATACCCTAGGGGATGAGAATGAGGAAGAGACGGAAGAAGTGGATATGAGCGTTATATTAAAGTATGTGTCGCAAAGAGAGTTGGAAAGATTCGAGAACGCTGAGTTTAGGGCGGAGGCGGAGGCTGAGGCGGCGATGAGGAGGGCGGAGAGGGAAGAGTTGGAGCGACATCGATTGGAGAAGAATGCTAGAACGCCTGGGTGGGGACGTGGCGGGGGAATGATGAGTGGATCAGACGGACTATCAACTCGAGGGACGGGCAAAGGTCGGCCAAGAGGAAGAGGTAGAGGCCGAGGAAGAGGCCGTGGGAGGGGAGGAGGTGGACATGCGCTTGTAGGTCTTGGGGATCAGAAACTTGAGAATTTGGAAGACGTTGAGGATGAGCTGGATGCTATCGATATCGAGTTCATATCTAGGCCTTATGATGAGGAGGCGCTGCAACGTGCTATTGCGGAGACTTCGAGCGAGGATCCGGATGGGATGGAGGAGGATGACGATCAGAGTACCAAGGCTTCGCCAGATTTCATGCGCTCGGCTATGATCGCCAACAGCGCTCTACCGACTTCTCCAATCGCCATGCATCGTAGACTATCGATTGTCCACCGTGGACATCCTGAGGTTCCTGATATCGAGGGCTCAGACGACGCATCTATGTCCAATACAGCCGCACGGCTCATGACCGAGCGGCAAACACGAGAACAGCCTAGCTCAGATGAATCCGAAGAAGACACTCAACATCGCTCTAAACGGCCTAGGACGGAAAGTGCATCGTCATCTCGCAAACCTTCCGTGTCTCGCAAGGCGAATTCAGTGACCATCGTCAGTGCGCCCAAGACACATCCGTTTTTTGCTCTTAGTAAGCAGCCCCAAACTCAGCCGCCGCCCTATATCCAGGATGAACAGGAGGACGAAGAGGAGGAGTCAGAAGACGATATACCTAACCATACCGCCACCATACCTATGGAAGTTGTATCAGAAGAGGAGGAGGCAGGTCCCAACGAGTACGTAGTTGAAAGTATTCTCGACCATTCGTTACGCGAGGGAGTGAAATACTATCGGGTCAAGTGGGCGGGCTATAAGGATACAACAGACTGGCTCGAAGAACAGGACTTGGAAAACGTGCAGGAGTTGGTTGAGGAGTATAATGAAAAGTTGAAGGGGAAGGCTGCTGTGCCGTAGGTGATATGAGATTGATGAATGTGGGTTCTACATATACATTCAATAGCGGTTCAAGATGAAAAGTGATGACTTATAAGTAGGACGCTATGAGCTTGGCTAACCTGTTGAATACCCATTACGTTTAAGGGTGTTGCTGCTTTATGCGTTTGTGAATATAAACACCAAGCTGACAGATATAGCAATGCATCATAATCGTCATCCGATCTTTTTGAGTGCCAACCGAGTTGTGCCGTGATACCGCGCTGTGGAGGCGTGGGCTAGTTGGTCGTTGTTCCTATTCGCACCACAATACTATTGTCTAGGTCAAGTTGTCTTCGAAGCGCTTGGACCGCTCGCCCGTAATTATCGGCCAGTGCTACTCTTGATACAACACTTCAGCTTTTTCACATCTCACTATCGTACAACTACTTCCTTGAATCACACCATAATATGTTGAAATGTGAGCTCAAGATCAAGACGCTGTGAGCATCAGTAGCAACAGCAGGGACGATAATGATAGCGACATCGTCGGTAAGTAAAATGTTGTATCTTGTGTATGAACTATACATGTGTGTATTCTTAAACTAACTCATTGAAATTAGAACTCCCAAGTCGCATCGTCAACCTCCTCTCCGTCATTATTACAGCTTCAACACCGCCCTCCACATCCACATACACACCACCTACATATTCCCTATTCTTATAGGTTCTCAATGCCACCGATATCCCACCACTATACACCTTCGCCGACGAGCTTGCTTACCGCCTAGCAACTCCTGGCCTAGCAAGAAGGCACTACTACCAGCGAACTGTTCGAGAAAGGCATTACAAACGTCACTGATAACGAAGCGCTACCAGTATACAAGCCTCCAGTAAAGTACGCCGATTACTTCAAGCCACCAACAGAGTTTTAGACTAGGATGTAGCCAATCATCACACTATATAAACTATGGAACATGTGCCTACGCTTAGTCCGCCGGCATTTCGATCTTGGCTCCCCGCTGAGCTTTAACAAGCGTCATCAACAGATCTACCTGAATCATCTATCTTTGAACAGGATCCTATTAATCTTCTCGCGGTTCGCTTCATTCCACTACCTTGTTTTCTGTAGTTTCGGTAGCCGAAGTCGTGGCGTTGGCACGCAGCGACGAAGTTGAAGCCCAAATGGCGGTCTGGGGGCCCTAGAGAACTAGAAGTGCGTAGACCGGGACGGCGCAGACGAGGAGTGAGAGCTTCATCTTGGGTGGGCTGATAAGGGCTAACTTTGGTTTCTCCCCGTATCTTTCGAAATGCGCTTCAGTCCCCAGTTTCGGATGCACTTCGGGCGAATTGATTCCCTTTTTAATTCAACGGAAATGAGGGTGAATAGTTACATATTATCGGCAGACTTGTTGACGAGGTTTAGGCGAACAAGTGGGGTTATTGGGTTCGATGTCAAATCCTATCACACTTCGGAGTATGCATTTGTGGTACTGACGCAATGCTACTCGACGATTGCAAGCCACCAAGCTTAACATGCCACTGCGTACAACTCATCACAGCGAGGAGACTTCAACGTCATCTAAAACTTACCTCCGCAACTCATTCCGCCGCTGCTAATTCATCTTTATGTGTATGTCGCACTCTTCACATCACGACATTCAAAGTCTATAGCATCAAATCAAATCTCCTATTCGGATCACAAGTCTTCCGATCGCATACACCAATCATTGACTCAACAGCCACAGCCATCATCTAAGTGATCTAATCGACTTCCACTCCTCTTCATTTTGAGGAATTGCATTGCGACAGAGCATTTGTGTATTGTCACTAATACTTATACGTATACAATACTTTCTCGGATTTGGTGGCCAAAATGTGATTGTTGTCGCAAGCAATATGTGCAGAACGCTCTCATCAGAGCAAAGGCTGGATCCTGAATATACGGTCCGTTACACTTTTAAAGGAGTTGGTGCTAAAAATCAACAATACCCCTAGCGGATGCTCGACGGAAACACCTGGTGTTGCAGCACCGTTATGGGCCTCATTCATATTAGTTTTAAATGACTGCTAGCCACTAGACCTTCAGTCATAGCCATACAGTACTGTTCAGTATTGTACTATGGGTTGGCGTTGTTGTTTCAGCTCCTTTATGTTAAACTTCATCGTTGATGGACGACTTAGCTCTGCCACCGAACAGTTTAGTGAGACCCGTATCATTTGAGGTCTAGAACTTTCACAGAACCAGTTAACTATTCACCTGCCCGAGGCGTGGTGCGCCCGTTAGCAATTACCTGCATCTCATCTCTGGCAAGCCACGTGATCTTAACAGTATGTAGGTGCTCGCCCAACGACGCACCAAAATGAAATTTTGAGGTCCTCTCGTAAAATTAGAATCGGAGACGTAGAACTTATAGAGCTCAGCTTATTGGATTTTACGGTGTTGTTGGCTAAACAACGCGATGAATATCAAAAGTGTGGCTACATTTTTTAGATCGCAAGCTACTCTGACAATGGCGGGCTAGGAAAGTAAGTTACTATGAAAATGGCCAGTCCAGTGGTGAGCTATTATTTTTAGCATATATAGGAACTCACAAGTTTATGCTAGGCTTTCTATACTCGTAGATTAACTCCTTAGTTTGGGTATTGCTGAGTACGCTCGAATGAGAGTGAGGTAACCTCGTCAAATCAAGATTAGAGATGCAGGATTTGTAGTGTCGGTTTCCCTAAACTCAATTGAATAATCAGCTTAGCAGCAAGATGGCTACTGATATAGTAAATGTGTGTTCTATATCGCTATCGCAACGTCTACTCGCTTAGCGGTGCGCTAAGATGAGATTTTGAGTTGATCTTGTGTAAATGATATTCTTCAACCGTGGGGGTGGCTACGCGGCAGGAACATTAATGAGTATGCTAGAGGCCAGAAAAAAATTCAGTTCTACATTGAGCGATGAGTGTTTTTAATGTATTGGAGCATTGTACTCATATCTCGATCCATGGGCATTGTCGCTAGGCGTCGCCAGGTATGATGGACTCTTTATATAAGCTAAACAGTAGACTAGTGGACTCAAGTGCAGCGGCTGAGTGTTACTTCTATTGAAGAAAAAAACAGAATGCACTTTGTATTGTGTTTTGCATGATCACTCAAAATCTAACGGAAGGCACTGCAACAGGAAAATGAGCTGAGCCTTTAAATACTTCTGTTGTTCCTAGATATGTTATTTACGATAGATACACTCTTCTCAGTCTTAGATGAGGGCATTTACTCCGGCGGTTGCTCTAGCGTCTGCTGCAGCATCGCTAGGATACATATCTAGAAAGCCCAATAATTAGCATTTGCGTCAAAGTTGAGTCAAAGAAGTATGATAACGGAGAAAAGACGAGCTAAAGCGGTGCCTTCAGGTATATGAAGTTCTCGTGGTCCCAAATATATCCTTAGCTTAAGGAGAGCTCGGGACAAATGAAGAAATAAATACTCACATTCAGTTCCTGCCGGGTCCGCCAACATCATAGAGTTCTCTTGCCCAATGCTCTCCAAGTAAAGCTGGTTAGCATTGGCATCTATAGCTGCTTGGGCATCCGCCGCTCCAGCCATGTCTCCTCCTTCTTCGAATCCACCGCCACTGAAGTCACCACCTCCACTAAAGTCCCCAGCAGCCTCCATGTCAGCCGCCCCATCAAAGAGATCTCCGTCTATAGCATCAGCCCCCAAAGCCAACGCACCGACTGCAGCTACACCGATAGCTGCTCTTGTTCCCCATTTCTTCCAGTCATTAGCAGATGATGTTGGCTTTCCGGTGGGGTTTGTAGCGGAGGGTGTGTTGGGTTTGGAAGAAATACTGGAGCCAGCGCTTTTCTGGAATTGGGTGAATTTGGAGGACATCTTTCCCATCATGTTTCCACCTGTCATGGAGGCGCGTTTGGATTGTTGTGTCTGATCCTGAGGTTGAAACTGTGTTTGCATCGGGTAGCCGTTTTGCTGTTGCGGGGGTAACTGAGTGAAGTTACTGGTTTGTTGGGGGTGGTAGGAGACGGGTCTTTGAGGTTGGGGAAGGACTTGTGGGTTTGGGTTTGGCAGGGCGTAGTTGCGTTGTTGATTGTAAGATGGTGGTGTATAATTGTTGGCTTGTTGAGGGTTGTAGATGTGAGGTGTAGGAGATTGGCTCAATGTCTGTTGTTGGTATTGAGAGAACTGCGAACTAGGTGAAATAGGTGACACATAGTTGCTATTTGGAGTCGCAGGAGGAGAGAATTGTTGAATTCCACGTGCTGGTGGGATGTAATTCATCTGTTGCTGCTGCCGTGGCTGTTGCTGCTGTTGTGGTTGCTGCTGTTGTGGTTGCTGCTGTTGTGGTTGCTGCTGTTGTGGCTGCTGCTGTTGTGGTTGCTGCTGTTGTGGTTGCTGCTGTTGTGGTTGCTGCTGTTGTGGTTGCTGCTGCTGTGGTTGGGAATACTGCTGTGGTTGTTGTTGCTGCTGTGGCTGTTGCTGTTGTTGTGGATGTTGCTGCTGTTGTGGATGTTGCTGCTGTTGTGGATGTTGCTGCTGTTGTGGATGTTGCTG